>CM076574.1:455685432-455839085 GCA_034641835.2 Pinus albicaulis | reverse complement strand
CATATTTGAAGTGGAGGAGGATTTAAGGCCCCAAGACTTCCCCAGTTTTGTGGACGGCGCGACTTGCCATGCTTGACGAGTTCCCGGCCGCCGTGCGACGCAGGGTCAAGGTGACAAGCCGTGACCATTAGAGAGGCATCCTGCGCGCACGCAGAAGGAAGGCGAGTCACGAGGCGGAAGCTGGAGGAGAAGCGCATCGAGTTAAAACCAACACGGCTAAGAAGACGTTTATGCCTGATAACGGCGCCCTTGGGCAAGCGAGCTGATGGGCGAGTCGGTGGGTCGGCCCGTTGGGTGGAGCCCGATGACGGAAAACATTTTGTATCACAACATTGACCCCCGCACTCTTAAAGGTGGCAACGCCGCCCAAAATTTAATCGCTGCTGTGGGGTCGGTAGGGGCGGCGCCCCGTCAAAAACAGATGTAAAATTGCCTTGTAAAAGTATAGTAATTTCTAGTCAATCTGGGCCGTTCATTAGGCAAATGATCTGACCGCAGATTAGGCAAATGATCTGACGGTAGAAGTTATGTTTAGATTAGGGTTTTTTGCCCTAGAAGGCAACCCCCTTGTATATATGGGGGCATTGTATTACGGCTGTGTATTATGTGTGTATTCTTGGAGCGAGAAACAGAGAGGGAGACTGTGAGAGAGAACAGAGGATATTACAGCGGATCTGCTGTAGGTTTTGTCTCTTCATTTTTGTTGGATAATAGAAAGGAAGGACTGGCTGTTCGAGGTGGATGTAGCCCAAACTGGGTGAACCACGTATATCTGTGTCTCTCTGGTTTTATGTGTTTTGTGTGCTTGTATTTTCCGCATATTTTATGTGTTTCATTGCTCTGGAATATTTAATTTTCTAACAACTGGTATCGTAGCCGGCGTGTATATTTACCTATAAACTCGCAGCAGTAGGCGTCTCGTCCGGAAAGTGGGAGCAATGGGCGCATTTACGGTAAGTTTAGGGTCGAGAAATTTAACGCCAAAACTTTGCAATCGAAGATGCGATGGAAGATTATCTCAGATCAAATATCTATACCTACATATCGAGTTGAAAAACAAAGAAGCCGCTTAACGACAGACGCTTAATGAACAAGCTGATAAAACGTACCTGAATAAAAGACGGCCGAAACATCGGACCTCGACCAAGTTCTCTGCACCATATTTCTCGAAGGAACAACTCAGGGTTTGATGCACGTTGGCGAAACTATATGAAAAACCCTCGGCCTCAAACAAGGTATTTCTTATGAAACGACTATTTAATATGCAGATGTCGGAAGGTGGATCTGTTGCAGACCATTTAAATGAATTTAATACAGTTACCAGTCAGTTAAGTTCTGTAGGGGTAAACTTTGATGATGAAGTTAGAGCTCTTTTATTCTTGTGCTCATTTCCAGAGAGTTGGAATGGTTTAGTAATGGCCATTAGTAACTCTATCTCTGGATCTAGTACTTTAAAGTTTGATGATGTTGTTGGTGCTATCCTTAGCGAGAAAATGCGACGGAAAAGCTCCGGTGAGACATCAGGTAATGCTTTGAGTGAAGAGTCTAGGGGAAGAAGAATGGAAAGAGGAAAGAGCTCAGGATATCGCAGTAAATCAAGGAAAGGCAGATCCAAGTCCAGATCGGGGATAGTGTGCTGGAATTGCGGAAAGAAAGGACACCTAAAGAAAGACTATAGATCTCGGAAGGGAAAAGAAGGAGACACACAGCAAGAAAACAATCATGAAGCAAATGTGACAGGTGATGTGTTACAAGATGCTTTGATTCTTTCTTTCGAAAATGTTACTGATTCTTGGGTTGTAGATTCAAAGGCTTCATTCCATGCCACACCTGATAAGAAATATTTTCATGACTATGTTCAAGGAGATTTTGGACAAGTTCGTTTGGGTAATGATAAACCCTGTAAAATTGTTGGAATGGGTAAAGCTCAGAAACAAATGTATCGGAAACCAATGGTCGCTAAAGGAGGTGTAAGGCATGTTCCATGGACCAAGAAAATCGATTTCAAATAGCAGAAGTAGGGCTGGCAAGGTCAGGACAACTTTCAAGGTGATAAAACTTGGAAGGTCACCAAAGGAGCGCTGGTAATAGAAAAAGGTGAAAAGGTTGGTACATTGTATTTATGCAATGGTATTTCTAACTCTGTCAATGCTTTAACTTCCAAAGGAGTAGATGCAGCATTATGGCATCATAGGCTCGAACACATGAGTGAGAAGGAAATGAAGATTCTTCACTCAAGCAATTTGTTGCCAGGTTTGAAGAATTTTGATTTGGATTTCTGTGAAAATTGCATTTATGGAAAACAAAAGAGAGTCAGATTTCTCAGAGTTGGGAAAGAAAAGAAGAGCAAAAAATTGGAGCTTGTGCATACAGATGTATGGGGACCTGCTCAGGTATCATCTCTCGGTGGCTCTCGTTATTATGTTACTTTTATTGATGATGCAACTAGAAAAACATGGATTTATTGCATTCAGAATAAATCTGATGTATTTGATACTTTCAAGAAATGGAAAGCTTTGGTTGAGATTGAGACAGGAAAGAAGTTGAAGTGTCTCAGATCAGATAATGGAGGTGAGTATTGCAGCAAAGAGTTTGATAGGTACTGTTCAGAGCATGGAATTCGTAGAGAGAAGACAGTTCCAAGAACACCACAAGAAAATGGTGTGTCAGAAAGGATGAACATAACAATCATGGAGCGTGCAAGGTGCATGAGATTGCATGCAGGATTGCCTTTACAATTTTGGGCAGATGCTGTAGATACTGTTGTTTATCTAATAAACAGAGGGCCTTCAAGTTCCTTTGATGGTGGTATTCCAGAGGAAGCATGGACAGGTAAAAAGGTAAACTACTCTTTTTTAAAGCCTTTTGGTTGTGAGGCCTTTGTCCATATTAATAAAGAAAATAGAACAAAGCTTGAGGCAAAATCAAAGAAATGTACCTTTATTGGATATGGTGCTAATGATTTTGTTTATCGCTTATATGATTATGAAAATCACAAAATCATTAGGAGCAGAGATGTAATATTCAATGAAAAGGTCTTGTATAAGAATCAGTTGCAGGAAAAGAAACAGGAAAAAGAAAGCAAGGAATACACGGTTCTTGATGAGATAACTGAAAAAGTAAAGGTGCCTAAAAATAATAATAATCAACAACCACAACAGCAGCAACCACCACAACAGCAACAGGCACCTCAAACACCTGAAAGTGGTGTTAGAAGATCTACCAGGATAAGTAGACCCCCTGAACGATACTCTTCTTCATTATATTATTTATTGTTGACTGATTCTGGTGAACCTGAATGTTATGAAGAAGCAATGCAGGTTGAAAGCAGGAAGAAGTGGGAGCTAGCCATGGAAGAAGAGATGGACTCATTAATGCATAACCAGACTTGGGACTTAGTCAGGTTGCCTGCAGGTAAAACTACATTGCAGAATAAATGGGTTTACAGGCTGAAGGAAGAAGATGGAGGAAAACAGAGGTACAAAGCTAGACTTGTGGTGAAGGGGTTTGCACAGAAGAAAGGTATTGATTTTGATGAAATATTTTCTCCTGCTGTTAAAATGAATTCAATCAGAACTGTTTTAAGTCTTGTAGCAGCGGAATATTTACATCTTGAACAGTTAGATGTAAAGACATCATTTCTCCATGGCGATTTGGAGGAAGAGATATACATGCAGCAACCAGAAGGATATGAGGTAAAAGGGAAAGAAAAATTGGTGTGCAGGTTAAAGAAGAGTTTGTATGGCTTAAAACAGGCTCCAAGGCAGTGGTATCTAAAATTTGACAAGTTTATGTCTGAACAAGGTTATACTAGATGTCACTTTGATCATTGTGTTTATCTGAAAAAGCAAACTGATGACAGCTATATCATATTGTTATTGTATGTAGATGACATGCTTGTTGCAGGGTCTAACATGCAGGAAATAAATGTGCTCAAACAAAAATTGGAAAATTCATTTGCAATGAAGGATTTGGGAGCTGCAAAACAAATCCTTGGTATGAGGATAACTAGAGACAAGAAAAATCGCAAATTAACACTGTCTCAGAATGAGTACATAGAAAAGGTGTTGAAAAGATTTAATATGCAAAATGCAAAACCAGTTAGTACACCTTTTGCTAGCCATTTCAAACTTAGTAAGGATATGTGCCCAAAGACCCAAGAAGACATGGATTATATGTCTAAAGTTCCATATGCATCAGCAATTGGAAGTTTAATGTATGCAATGGTCTGCACAAGGCCTGATATTGCACATGCAGTGGGAGTTGTAAGCAGGTATATGAACAATCCATGAAAAGAACATTGGATGGCAGTAAAATGGATTCTCAGATATTTGAGAGGTACCACAAATCAAGCATTATGCTTTGGTGGTTCAAACATTGCTCTACAGGGATATGTTGATGCAGATATGGCAGGTGACAGAGATAACAGGAGGAGCACTACAGGATATGTATTTACCGTAGGTGGAACAACTGTCAGTTGGGTTTCAAAAATCCAAAGTGTTGTTTCACTTTCAACAACAGAAGCCGAGTATGTTGCTGCTACAGAGGCTAGTAAAGAAATGATTTGGTTACAAAGGTTTATGGATGAATTGGGTAAGAAGTATGATATGGGCACACTATACAGTGATAGCCAAAGTGCTATTCATCTTGCAAAGAACTTAGCATTTCATTCTAGGACTAAACATATACATCTCAAGTACCATTTCATACGGTCAGTATTGGAAGATGGAGAGTTGAAGCTGGAAAAGATACACACTAGCCAAAATCCTGCAGATATGCTAACAAAAGTTGTAACCAGGGAGAAACTGAGAATGTGCTCAGTTTCAATTGGTCTTCAAGGATGACAATGAAGATGAGAAACAGCCAGGTCCAAAGAGGAGTCATTGTCCAGCAAATGAAGCAGCGATGGAGTTGCTACAATCAGTCTCCAAGTGGGAGATTGTTGGGTGTGGAGCCTGATTATCTTGTTTACTTTGTATCACAGCATTGGACCCCTGTACCTTAAAAAGGGGCGGCAACGCCGCCCAAAATTTAATCGCTGTTTAAATTCAGTGGGGGCGGTAGCTGCTGAGTCATGGTTCATTCTCGTGCGCGCCCGGGTTAAAAAATAGATGTACCTTGTAAAAGTATAGTAATTTCTAGTCAATCTGGGCCGTTCATTAGGAAAATGATCTGACGATAGAAGTTATGTTTAGATTAGGTTTTTTTGCCCTAGAAGGCAACCCCTTGTATATATGAGGGTATTATATTGCGGCTATGTATTATGAGTGTATTCTCGGAGCGAGAAACAGAAAGGGATACTGAGAGAGAGAACAGAGGATATTACAGCGGATCTGCTGTAGGTTTTGTCTCTTCATTTTTGTTGGATAATAGAAAGGAAGGACTGGCTGTTCGGGGTGGACGTAGCCCAAACTGGGTGAACCACGTATATCTGTGTCTCTCTAGTTTTATGTGTTTTGTGTGCTTTTATTTTCCGTATATTTTATGTGTTGAATTGCTCTGTAATATTTAATTTTCTAACACAAAATGCAGGTGTTGGTGCGACCGACGCCACACTTTGTGGGCAACGCCACACTTCGTGGGTGAGCAACCAAACGTGGGGGTCGGCTCGGGTCGGCCGAGTGCTCCACACCCCACGACGCGACGTTTCGTGGGTGGATGAATAAACAGGCGGGTCGACTCATGGCAAACGAGCGACCACACTTCACTTGACCGTGCGTATATATATATGATGGTGTGATGGAGAGTGGAGGCATCAAGCGAAAAGCGAAGATCAATCAACGAACAACATCAAGGGAGTCGCACCACGAGTTGCCAACAACTCGTTGGTGGAAGAAACGACGAAGGCATGACAACGAACGGGCGTTAGTCGAGTCGGGTCGAGCTCGTGCACGTCACACCGCAGGCCGCACCACAGTTCTGGTCGGGTCGGGTCGGGCGCAGCTGCACGACGGTCGGGTTGAGTCGGGTCGGTTCTGGGCACCGAGTAACGGCAGGGGCCCAACACTAAAAACGCGATTTCGGGAGCGTCGGGTATCGGATTGAGGTTCCGTAAATTGCAGAAGGTGCGTATTTCCAAAACGCATCCAGCCATATGGGTGAGGGATGGATTGGATGCATGGTCAGCTCAGAAAACACTCTACACTGATTTGGAGCAACGACTGAGTGACCTGAGTTACCAGCACTTGGGCAGTTTGGGGCAGCACTTCCGAAGGTGAACTTGATGATTGTAAATGGTTGTAAAAGTCTGTTGTAAGCTAGTTTGATGATTGGTAAGCCTTAGAGCTTGACCAAAAGGCAAATAGCCTTGCCAAGGAGCAAAAGTGGTTTTTGCGGGATTGGACATTGTAATCATATTTTTATGAAACATAATATCTAGGCAGACTCATTTTAAAAGGGAGTTGCCCCTCCCTTGTATGTATGGGCGTACTTGTGGATTGATATTGATGTTTATGTTTTATTTCGCACATTGAAAGAACATTTGTAATATAACTAACGAATGTTGCTATAGGCGTAGTCTGGGTACTTGAGTATTTAGAAAAAGAAAAAGTACGGCAGTGCCGCACCTGCCTACAAGACGTGGTTGGAAGACACCCGTGGTGTAGGGGCGTGACACATATCAATAGTGGGTAACACGAGTTTCATTAACAGCGATACAAATCATGTTATAATTGGATTTGACAAGTGTCAACTTTTTTCATTTTATCATGCTTAGGTTGTTGCATGCGTGCATAATAATTTGTTTAGTTTTGTTCTCTCTTACCTCTTCAACGAGAATACTAATCACATTCTAGACTCTCGGTCGAGAGTTTTTTAAACTCTCGGCCGAGAGTTTTTTAAACTCTCAGCCGAGAGTTTTTTAAACTCTCGGCCAAGAGTTTTCTAAACTCTCGGAAAACTCTCGGGGTGAAAACTCTCGTCCGAGAGTTTTTTAACTTTCAGTCCAGAGTTTCCACGCGCGGTAAATCTAACTCTAGGCGGGTTCAACTAGTTTTAAATTTCTCGGTCGAGAGTTTGAGAAATTTCTCGTCCGAGAGTTTCTGGTCAACGAAAAACACACAGAATTCTGCAGTATTCAGGAACCTGCAACTTCGGAGGGGCAGAACACCTACAAAAAAAAAAATTTATATGTCGGACAAAGTACCATTAGATTCATCTTTGAATCTAGTTTCTGATGATATGAGATTTGTGGAGTTTCATTAAAAATTCAATTTTTTATTAATTTTTTACTAAACTGTGTCACTGTGGAATTTCATTGTTCGAAAAATTGCACTGAATGAAAATTCAATAACTTTCAAATGAGGACACCAAAAAATTCAAAAAAATCATACTGCATTTCCTCTCCCTGTCTACTTCAAAATGGTACTCTCATTTTTCTTATTGACGATCACATTGAAAAGAAAATCAAAGGATGATAAAATGTACTGAAACATCATTGTTTTTTTGTCTTCGTCCATTTCAAAAAATAATAAAAAATAGTGATTTAATCCGAAAATTACCGAAAAATAGTCTGTGCACTAGCGCAATATATGCAGATTATGATGCTATGGTTTTTTTCCAAAAAATGAATAACATTCGCTAAAAAAAGTAAAGGATGATAAAGTGACTATTTATGTTTGCCTGAAAATTTCAAGTATATGCAGTTAGTAAACAAGAAATTTACCCCTCTATATGTCAATATTTTTTAAAAAAAAAAATATGGGTATGGAGGTAAGACAATTCTCTACAATTCTTGTTTTTATGTCAAAGCATAGTTTGCAATAAAAATATGAGTTTAGTGGAGTTGAAGTTGAAAATCATAAAAAATTACAATTTTCAATGAGCCTTCCTGATTTTAGCGAGCTCATGAATGATCCTCTTATCCATGACCCAAATTGGCCTCCTATGCCTACCAACCTTCCTTCTGGGATCCCCAATTTTGAAGGTAATCCTAGAGAATATCCCACAAATCATGTTCACTCTTTTCACATGTGGTGTTCATAAAATTCCATTACTGAAGACTCCATTCATCTTTGCCTCTTCCAACACACCCTTACTTGAGTTGCTGCCAAATGGTATGTGGAAAAACCACATGCCTCCCATTCCACCTTTGTGACTCTCACCAAAGATTTTCTATCCTACTTCTAGTTACCTCTATGATATGATAGAGGTACTGAACTCTTGACCTTTTTTCGTCAAACATTTACCACCTGCCTTTCTGACCATTTCCAAGAATGGCACAGAAGGAGGAGCATGTGTAGAGCCCCTGAATTTGAATACCGTGTCTATATGGATTGGTTTCTTATAATGCTTTGAGCCCCCATAAGTAAATATGGTGCATCTCACATCCCTCGGAATGAGGAAGAAGCCCTCTGCATAGGCTTGAAATATGATATGATATATGTCGAGTTAGGTTATCTTTATATATTCCTCTCTAATCTGCCTTGACCTAGTTTTACTAATGCACTGCGAGTATCTCATGCCACTGGAGATATCATTGGATTTATTTCCCACCCTCAACCCTCACCATATCCTTAACCTCCTATGAGTTATTGTCAACCCTAAGGGGGTACCAATTCTTCTTACTCCTATACCCCTCCTTATCCTTCGGGTGTCAACTCTTAACAAGGTACAAGCACACCATATTCATATACCCATATACATCATTTGATGCCAGGGTTAGTTGTTTCTCAACCTAGTTATCCTAATATTTTCGTAAATCATTACTACCCTTATGCACTACCTAATTCTACAGGCCCACTGGCACCAACTTCTCAGCCTCCCATGCCTCCGCCTCTTATGCCCCAATAAAAACCACCTCTGTAGAATGGAGTGTATGCTTATTAGAGTACTATCAATCCCCTTAACCCAAAGTGAAGGAACAAGGGGAAAGGTAACCGGAAAAAAAAAAAAAAAAAAAAGACCTCAAGGTAACCAGGGAAACCAAGGTTGACAACCTAATGTCCTTAATGGTGACTAGCTTAATCCCACAACCTAGCAATAGAGAAAACAACCCTAGAAAAAAAAAACTAATAACCAATAAACCTTGTGCATGTTACAAATTTTTTGGCCATTATACTCATGAATGACCCCTTTTACCTTAGATGTGAAAAGAATGGGAAGCTCAAGAAGTTGCTTCTAGAGGACCTCAACCCCTTGCTCTACCTCCTCCCCCTCTTGGTTCATCATAATTGGTTGTTCTTAAAAACCCCTTTCCTCTTCAAGGATATGTGACTACCCAACCCACATAGGGTAATACAATTGCTCAGCCTTCACAATCTGGCCAGAACAATTACTAGATCCTCATGATAAATTCTAAAGAATTCAACATCAAACAATTCAACCTCTAGACTCAGTCACACCAATATGAAAATCCCCTTGCAAAGTCCGTAACTGATTCACAATCAAAAATTTCCACTGAGATTTTTTCATCACCAAATGGTGCCTTACAAATACCTCTTCTTAAGGTCTACGTTCCCCCCCAAGATCGCTAAAGGTCCATTATGTCGAAACGTTAATTATTCTAAATTCTCCCATACCTATATCATAGTAGAAATTTCCATCCCAAAGGAAAGTTATACTATATGCTTTGGGAATTGTGTACCGCTATGATGATTGTATGATTGTCTTCAATGTTGATAAATCATAACATCCCCCCCTTCCTTCATATTTTTCCTTTCAAATACTATTCTCCATAAAAAATCACTGCAGTCCAACAATGTATAATAGACGATGGAGACTCCACATGTGTGATGATTGCTAGTGTTTGGAAGAAACTTGGTTCCCCTTACTTGTCCCCATCCACTATCACTCTTCTTGCATAGGACGGTCACCCCTTGCAATCCCTCAATTTATATCGCAACTACCCCATCACTATTGCTGGCAAGATAATATTAATTCATACCATTATCATTGATGCCCCATTATATTATAATATCTTGTTGGGTATCAGTTACACCTATTCCATGTTTTTTGTCGCATCCATTTTCTTTCACAATATGTGCTTTCCTCACAATGAGAATATCATCACTATCGATCAGTTAACTTACTATGACCCTCGGTCTCTGATCCGAGATATTTTTATTATAGATGCATTAAAGTATTACATATAACATAGCACTTAAAACCATGAAACGTAAGCACATAAAATGAAGAGAAAAGAGAACATAGCATGCATGAGATCCAGACACCAAAAATTTGATTACGGAGTTTGTCCAATGTGGTCTACATCTCTGGGTCTTGCTCAACAGTGGGGAGGCCTTCATTCATTAAGTGGCAAGAAGAAGAAGAAGTACAAGTAAAATTACATAAAGCACCCTTATACCTCCAATCTGGAAAATGGTCGAAAAATGTAGAGCTTTGATGCAGAAATAGACGTCACCGTTGATTTCTTGTCACCGAGAGGTGTAGAATCGACATAAAATTTGTCCCAAAATGGCACTAGAAATTTCTACACCCTAGGGAATCTTTCTAATGCCCTCAATATTCCCTGGGAATGGTTCCACCTCTCTGGACCGCTCGTGGTTCCACTCCACTCCTTGCTCTGGCTACGGTGCACTATGCAAATAAGGGTTTATATATCACTTTATTTGCAGACCTTTCATGGTCCAACGGTTTGGTGCATTGGTAAGAATGGCAATTTGTTAAGGGGAGGTTGGGGGATCAAATCCCACCTCCCCCAAAATTATACGCTGATATAATTTTTTGGATTGGCACAGTTACATATTGATTTTGGCATTGAAATTTGGGACCACCCACTCGAGGACAGGCCACTTGTACCAGGCGTGTTCGACCCCCGTCGATTCCATAGTTCACGCTGCCTCTGGTGGCCTTATATATATAGCCTATAGTGGCAATGGTTAGTGGGTAGGTGGGTCTGCCAGGAGTGGCCTGCCTCCCAAATTCTCTATGTTGTAATGTTGGTTCTTGGGTTGGCGAGGTTGACAGCCTGCCCCCCAACAATATATATATATGTATATATATATATGTATATATATATATGTATATATATATATGTATATATATATATGTATATATATATATGTATATATATATATGTATATATATATATATGTATATATATATATGTATATATGTATATATGTATATATTAAACAATATCTAATTTTTTAAATTTCTCGAAACTAGTGGTTATTAGTCATTTTAAATATCTAACAAATTTTCCCACTTCTCGGTTGTTGTGTTCCATGCTGGTTGATGGTGAAATTGTAGGATATTTAAACATGGCCCACTGCCCAAATTTCACTGCAAATTTGACTCGCTCTAACTTCTCCATATGGGATCATATTGGAGATCCGTTCGAACCATTGGAATCAGGGATACAAGCACTTCAATATAAACTTAGTTCGAGAGAAATCCGACAAGTTTGAATTTTGACTATTTCTGAGCCCTCTTGGTCTCTTGAGGGTTTCTAGAGCCACCTAGATCAATCCTCCCCACTTAGGATATTTTGGACCACCAAAAGAAATAACACACCCAACACACTACTTGTGTCCTCACGAAACCACAATTTCAATCACCAGCATGCAAATCTAGTACATCCTTCAATCATCTACAAACCATACTTGACTTAATCAACCCCACACTTGCCAAGAGTTTATAACACACACTCTTTGGTCAAGGATTACATAATAGAAGCCAATACTTCATCTACTCATAAGGAAAGGCCAAAAATATCATTGTTGCATTTCGAAGAAATGGAAGACATATCATCACTTTTACATTTATTCGCAACACATGATTTATAAACTGTGGCCATAACAAACTAACACATCTAAAAAAACCATATTTTACTTAATAAAGTAAATGGGTCATATCCCTATGGCATATTTTCTTGTGGAATATCTTCAATGAATGGATTCTTCATGGGTGATTTTTGGGTTTGAAATGTTTGACATGTAGATGTCTAGTGTTCATCCATGTGGCAATGATTCTTCTTCTTCTAGACTTTCTGGAGCATCTTGGAATGCTTCTTCCCAATCTGCCTCTAACAAGTGTTCATGGATCCCTCGTTGTCATTGGAATGTGATGAGTCTCTCTCATCATCCATCGTTGGTGGGTCGCTGGTTGTTTTGGAGCATTCCCCAACCTCCTTCCTGACATACCCAAGTCCTACATGACGCGGTAATTCCTCTAATTTGATGGGGTTTATGATTCCCTGCTCATTAATTCCAAGGCCCTTTCCCTAATACCCCATTTTCTTTAAAAATTTGTATCTGATACCTATAATATGTTTAACAAAAGAAACGAAATCATCATCATGAAAATTATATGAAATTGAAGGATCACTCTTTTCTTCAAAGGGGTTATGCTACAGCTTTTCCGAGGCCTCATCCTTAGCTTCGAACTGTTGTAGCAACATTTGTTTCTCCTTTTCTGCTTCATGTAGGAGTTTCCTTAGCTCATTATTCTCTACTTGAATTCTTTTATTGATCTCCTCAAGTTTTTGGAGCCATGCCACATTGGGTGACCTTTTCATATTTGGTACACTATCTATTTAATTTTTTTTTCATCGGCTGAATCTGAATCCAAATTAATTGGTCTTCCTTGTGCAACTCCCACAACCGTGATATTCTCATCTTCCTCTAATTCATAATTTTGATCTTTTTGCATGGTGGAAACTCTCTTCTGCCTCTCCTTTTTGTCTTCCCTCTTAGGTCTTAGCTCAGGGTGCAGTTTCCAGAAATTATCTCCGTCGTGTCCCTCTTTCTCACAATGTGTACAAGAGGACTTTGCTCCTCTTCTCTTGGCTGTTGTGGCTCTTTTTGGGTGGTCATTTTGTTCATGCACCCCCATAATTTCAAGATGCCTGCCCTTCACACTGGCCTCTTCAATAGTAGTAGGCTCAAACAATAATAATCAATGCCTTATGTAACCATGTAAAGAATCGATATACTTAGTTACAATCTTTGGTGAATCTAATGAAATGTCTAAGTTCAATGCTTATTTTCTAATTCTTCAGTGAATTTTTGCACATTTTGGCCTTTGCCTTGATTTAGGTGTTACCATTCCATTAATTATTTTTGCTTATAGCCAAATGGGTAAAACTGAGTTTTCAATGCAAAAATAAAATTTGACCATCAGGAGAAAAGGTTACCTAGATTGTTTTTTCCTTACAATTTGATCTCCTACCAAATGAGAGCGGTGCCACCCAGTCGCAGGGATGCCAACTTGAACTTTGCTTCATCTTTCTTGATCTATTAAATTTGGAAGTATACCTAAATCTGTCTAATCCAATTGTTGAGCTTTCTTGCATTACATTCTCCTGTATACATAGGCAAGTCAAAATTTACATCTAGTTTATGGAAAGGTTTCTTAGATTTATACCTATGACGTCTATAAGAATGATGAGAAGATGAAGAGGAAATATCACTAGAAGATGGAGACGGACGGGGCACTTATCCACCATCTCCATGATTTACTAATCCATGATCATCTACATCTTTCTTCTCGGGCTTGACAGTCTTTTCATACTCTCCAAATAGTTTGTGTACTTTCTCTGCCATGTTGTAGAATGTCTTGCAGTAATTCCACTTTTCTTCCCAATGAGCTTCCTCATATGCCATGTATCTTGTTCATGCTGAACATACTCCTTTGGGATCAAAGGACTTACGCTTTCCTTCACCTCTTTGAAGCTTGTTTCTGGTTAGCATGTACTCATGCAATTCGCTTCAACAAAGACCTACTCTAATACCACTTGATCCAAGATATTTTTCTTATAGATGCATTAAATAATTACATATAAAATAGAAATTAAAACCATGAAAGATAAGCACATAAAATGAAGATAAAAAATAATATAACATGCATGAGATCCAAACACCAAAATTTGATTACGGAGTTCGTCCAATGTGGACTACATCTCTGGGCACTGCTCAACAGTGGGGAGGCCTTCATTCATTAAGTGGAAAGAAGAAGAAGAAGTACAAGTAAAATTACATAAAGCACCATTATACCTCCAATTTAGAAAATGGCCAAAAAATGGAGAGCTATGATGCACAAATGGACGTCACCATTGAGTTCCAGTCACTGAGAGGTGTAGAATTGACATAAAATTTGTCCCAAATTGACACCAGCAAGTTCTGCACCCCAGCGAATCTTTCTGATGCCCTCAATATTCCCTCGGCATGGTTCTGCCCCTCTGGCCCACTCGTGGTTCTGCTCCACTCCCTACTCTTCCTACAATGCACTATGCGAATGAGGGTTTATATATCACTTGTTTGGCAGACCTTTCAAGGTCCAACAGTTTGGCGGATTGGTAAGAATGACAAGTTGTTAAGGGGAGGTCAGGGGATCAAATCATGCCTCCCCCCGAAATTTTGTGTTGATATACATTTTTGGACTACCAAAGTTACATATTAATTTTGGCATTGAATTTTGGGTCTGCTCACTCGAGGGCCGTCCACATGGGCCAGGCAAGTTTGACCCACGCCGGTCCGTAGTTCATGCTGCCTCCAACAACCTTATATATATAACCTATAGTGGCAATGGTTAGTGGGTAGGCGGGTCCATCGGGGGTGGCCCAACTCTTAACTTCTATTTGTTGTAACGTTGGTTCCAGGGTTGGTGGGGTTGACAGGCTGCCCCCAAATGAAATTTGTATTTATAGTTGCGGTATGGGTCATGGGGTTGGTGGCCTGCCACCTATTAATATATTTTTTTTTAATTTTTTTTTTTTTAAATATCTAATTTTGAAAATTTCTCAAAACTGGAGGTTATTAGGCATTTTAAGTACCCAAAAAATTCACCTGCTTCTCGGTTGTTGGGTTACATGCTGGTTGATGGTGAAATGGTAGGACTCGCCCACTTCCCAACTTCAACTGCAACTTTGACTCGTTGTAACTCTCAGATTGGAGATACATTCGCACCATCAGAATCAAGGCAATGAGCACTTCAATCTGAACCTGGTTTGAGAGAAATCCAACCACTTTGAATTTTGACAATTTCTAAGCCCTCTTGGTCTCCCAAGGGTGTCTGGAGCCACCTGGATCAGCCTTAGACCTCTCCTCAGACCACTATCTCATTGATTATTGGCAATAAGACTATGCCTTCCTTAACTAATGGTTCCCTTGGATTATACAGATATTCCACATTGCTTTGGTCTTATTATGGCCCACCAACCACTCCTTTCGAGCCTTTCTCTTATATTGTTTACATGCTTGAAGCGTCATGGTCCATATGAAAGCAGTCTAGTACTCCTTCCCAAAATCCATCTCCTCCACAACCTCTTACTCAATACTCAACTTGTCCTTCAGGTACAATTCCTCCATGCCACTTCCCTTCTGCTGATACCTCTCCCAGTCCCTTTCCACCAAGAACCATTCCCCCAGGTCTTTCTTATCCAACAATAGTTCCTCCAAGTCATTACCCCTCTATTCATATACATTTCTTATACCTGCCACCAAGAATATTTTATACCCTTGTAATGGCTATGTTGATTCTTCCTAACATTACCTTGTGGATCATAGTAAGGTAGATTTATCCTCCTAGAGATACTCCTACTAACCAACTCAAAACTTATACAATTTTGACTCTTGCTCAACCTATTGTAACCACCCCTTCCTTTTTTTTAGTTCCACAAAAACCTCAACAGGTATCCTCTCCTATTCTGAAAGCATCTAATGAGGGGGAGGGAAGCCTACATAAAGGGAACCAAAGACAAGGCATCCCAAGAAACTCCCACTCCTCCTAAACCACCAAAGACCACTCCCCCATGCACTTTGTGTGATGTTGTTGGGAATGCCACCAATAATTATCCCAAACTATGTCATATTAAGAGTGTTGTTTCTTATACCTTTCTTGACTAACATTATTAGTGTCCATGTTACCTTACCTGAGTCAGCCAAGAAGAGCAAAGGCTTATGCATGAATCACCATTGTGATTTTGGTGATAACTATGGAAATTACTCCCATCACTGCCACCATCTTGAAGATTTTCGTGATACACTTCAAGTGCTTCATGAGTTAGATGTCACCCATAGTACTTCCACCTATGGTCCACCTTCAAGTCTCGACTCTAATGATTTTCGATGACAGGAGGTCTCTCAACCCACCATTGTGACTCCCCCTTCTAATGTCGAGATTATGGATATTTCATCCCCTATTCTCTACCTTTCATCATCCATGAGATTGATATATTCAGAATATTTATGAGTTTCATATTATGCTTCTTTCAAACATTCTTCAGAAGACCCTTTGGTTTCAACATCGGTAGATGTCACATATATTAGTCACCCCCCCAACCATTTTGACGATGTGTATGTGAACCTTGTCCCTCATGAAGATGCTTGAAGTAGTTCCTCATCATTTTTTCCTTCTTATTCCCATCCCCCCATATTTTATTCTAATGAAAACATAATGGAAGTTACGCCCACCCCTAATTACCCTTGGGATGATATGCACCATCTTACGTACTTCCTTCCATAACAAACCTATGACCAATATGTTGTGGAGTCCAAATAATTCATCCATGGTGAGTTCGATTGGTTTAAAAATCCCATTCCTGCACCAGATGCTTTCAAATAAGGAAATATGGCTTTAAATTATCACATTGGGAGCACAGTTCACCCCGGAACAAATTGAAGCTTACACTAAGTTATTCAAATAATTCAATGATGTTTTCACCTGGTCTTAATCTAATATGCCCATACTTGGTCTCGCCATTTTTGGACACCATATCGACAGAAGTATTGATGCCATTCATGTCTTCCAAAATAAAATTCCCATCCATCCTTCCAAACATGATGCTATCAAAGCTCAAATTTATAATCTCAAGAAAGTTGGTTTGATTTACCCCATTGAATACACGACATGGGTGTCCAATCCTATTCCCATTCTTAAGAAACAAAGAAGCATTCATGTCTACACATAATTTCATGATATAAACAAATCTTGTCCAAAAGAAAATTTTCCAAAAAATTTCATTGACCAAATCATTGACGGGTGTGTGAGACATGAGGTCATTTCATTTATGGATGGATTCTCGGGGTACATTCAGATTCGTATCTACTTTTTCAATCTACTTAAAAACACTTTTACCAGTCTGTAAGGTACCTTTTCTTACTAGGTCATGCCTTTTAGTTTAAATAATGTTGGGGCCACTTTTCAGTGTTACATGTCCTATTGTTTTCATGACCTAGCTCATGATCTCACAACTCAATCCAAGCTCCGGTTGCAACACCCGAAATGTTTGCATACCATATTCGTTTAATGTCGCAAGTATAAAATTTACCTCAATCCCCTTAAGTGTATCTTTTGTGTTCCTTCCGGCCATTTTTTGGCTTCATTGTGTCCAAATATGGTATCAATCTCAACCCTCTCACATTTCAAGTCATTCTTGAACTTCCTCCTCCTTTCACCCATCACTAGTTACAAAGAATCCAAGGTAAAGCCAACTTTCTTCGTCACTTTATTCATAACTATGCCACCACTGCTCATGGGTTTATTAGACTCCTTTGATCTAACATTCCATTAGTTTTGGATGACCAATATTAACAGCCTTTTGATTCCCTCAAACATGTTCTCACTTCTGCTCCCTTGATTATCCCACCTAACTTTTACAGGAATTTCATATTATATATCTCACCTTCGATCTATTCAGTTTTCAAGCTCTTAATACAAGAATATGGTTCTGTAAATGCACATGTCAATTATTATGTTAGTAAGAACTGTAACAACCCCCTTGTGTGCTATTCCATGAAGAAAATTTGGCTTTGGTCATTATGTTTTTTGTTTACAAATTGTGTCATTATATCCTTACACATACCACAAAGGTCATGACCAATTCCAACCCCATGGCCTTATTATTGAGTTGAAGGATCATCAATGGGATGTATGCCCACTAGATAGTTATCCTCTAAGAATTTGATTTGGAATTTGGCACCCCCAAGAGTAAGAAAGTTTTATCCCTTGTTGAATTCATTTCTAAATTTCCTATTGGTCTGCTAGATTCGCTGATAAATTATAACCTTCCATATGAACACTTTTTCACTATAACTGATCTGAAAGGGGTGTATTAGTTTGTTGTGGTAAGTGTCCTTTCAGTATTAAAAACATGTACAATTTGTCTCCATTTGTTTTATTAAGGAATGAGTGTTTTAATCATGAAACATAGATGAATTTGTGAACTTTAAGCATGAAAAGTAAGCCTAAATAATACTATACAACAGTGTATAATAGAGAATAAACATCACACATAAGTTTTACACAACAGGCATGATGAAGAAGTTCACCCCTCCTGGGCTACATCTGCGGGTCCAGAACCTAATGCCATGTCCCTCTTTGTAATTATGCTCAAAATTGAAAAATTCATGTGTTTACAAGCCTCTAATGGATTTTTTTCCTGCACTAGTGGCTCCAAAATGCTCAAATTAGTCTAGGTAGACTCTTGTTTCACCCAAATTGGTCAAAAATTGACCTCCCAATGCATTTTTCCCAATATCAACTAGAAAACCTCCACTAAAAGTGGAGAACTATAGTTAACTGCAGTTAATTTAGTCTGAAACCCAAAATTTAGGGCGCTTCCATAGTTTCCATAAAAAAATATCGTTTGGGTTAAATACAAATGGTTAGGGCGGGGTGGCCACATGCCGACTCCCCGCCTAAATTTTCGCGGTCTAAATATTATTTAAACTACGCAGTAGTGGCATGGAACCCGAAGTCGGAGTTCTGAAAGCTGTTTCTATAACCATCAGCACAAACCTCGGAGAAGACCACATGATGTGATCAATCATAGAAATGTAACAACGGTTCGAGCTTAAACCGCCATCATAACCGTTAATTGTGCAGATAACATGTGAGCTCGTCCACCAAAACTGTCGTGACAAACGTTTGTTACAACCGACAGTATAATGTTTGATGTTGTGGTTTTGAAATTCATGTGATCGTAAGCTTGGGGCCGCCAGCAGGTTGGGACCGCTGGCTTCCCTTGCCAACCTTCAAAACATTAAAACATAAATTAACGTGACATACATACATGGTAAGAAACGTATGGTAGACAAGATGGTTGGGGGCTATGCAGGCACGCTGGAGGTTGCGGGGTCGACCCCCCCGACTCCACCAAATTTTTTTCCTAACCTCGTGGGGACACATGGTAGCCTTCGGGCTTGCCATGTGTCTCTCATCCAACGGCCCAAATAAAAAACATACAAACCCCATCCAACGGTCATAAGAAAACTTCGTACAACAAAAAAATGGCCGAGAATTAGCCATGTGGCATGATTTGATTGGCTATGATAAAAGGGAATATTCCCTAGAATATGCCACCTGGTGACTATACTTGTATGCTGACTAGGCATCCCAGTAAAAAAAAATTTGACTGTTTGGGAAAATTAACAAAACACGATATCTTCCTCATACGACATCGGTTTTTCAAACCGTTCATGGCGCCGGAATCGCAATGACGAGACCTTTCCGGTCGCTCAGGTTCAGTACAATTTTGAGAATTTTCAATTTTGAGCATAACACATAATCTCCTGAGCACACCTCCCCATTGGGAAGCTTTTGGACCCCAAAAGACTTTAATTACCTGTTCAGAAGATGAGGGTACAAATCCCTCACCTTTTCCACTTCCATCCACCTTTCCTTACTGGGTTTTCTACCCTTGAGCCCAATTCGAAGATAATCGACACTTCCCCTCTTAGAAGTGCATGTCCTCCTGTCAAGGATGGAATCCTCCTTGAGCTCGTCCAAAATTTATGGTGAGAAATATTCTATAGATGGCAGCTGAATATCACTCCCTTGATGATCAATCAAAGGAGGCTCATACAAACATAAATTTTCCACATTGACAATAGAATAAATTTGCATATATGAAGGAAATTCAAGTTGAAATGCATTATTAACAAATTGTTTGATGATCTTGAATGAACCATAGCAAATGGGCTTGCACTTTTTACCTTCTCCTTGAATCCTTTGTTTGCTTATATGCAACCATACTTCATCTCCTTCTTGAAACTTGTGATCAACTCTATGTTTGTCCTGCCTTGTCGGAAATACTGAGAGGGCGTGGGGTGGGGGGGTGAATCAATATTTCTTTCAATTATAGCATTAGTTAATATTCAATTATTATCAGTGTTTGTACAATGATAGAAGTAAATGAAAGGAACACAAATGCACACAATTTTTGAGGTGGAAGCCCACTATGTGACAAAAACCACCTAATGCTTTTCTAATAATTCTTTAATATTCAACTCCAACTGAAAATAAAGCTCCAACTTCCTAGAATCTAGAAAAGAATTCTTTTCCAGCTCCCATTGAATGGATGCTCCAACGCCTGAGATCCTTCAGTAGTCAATTGAATGGATGCCCCCAAAACCCAATGAGTTACAACTCACCCTCACGCCACCCTACCACCCTGAATTTTTCACTGGCTTGATCCTATTGGTGACTTCATGCACCAGCCTACCACCAGCCTACCACCCTATAGAAGAATAAAAGAAGAATGGACTCCCGTACCAGGAAAAATGGTCCACTTTAGAATGATATAGAATGATGTAGAAGAAGAAGATAGACTAGACCATAACCCCAAATACGACACAACCACCTAATGATGATCCTAGACCTCCCGACACTGCCTCTTCAACTCTTCAAAGATAGACACTAGTACAATTTTTACAATAATTTATTTACTATGACCTAGTACAATGATACATTTACAGTGACTACATGCAGTGCTGCTCACTTGAAGAATTCATGTGATGAACTTCTTGCTTCTGTTATGCACCTTGATTGTTGCTCTTTTCATACTACCCTTTGCTGCACCTTACTTTTCTTTTCTGCCCCAGAAATTCTGGTCCTTTACAGCCCTTGACAACACATGATATAGCGTTTTTTTGCCTTCTAGGAGCCTGATATTGAATCTCGTGTATCTTTGTTATTTCAGATCCTCAATATGTGATTTTTGGCCCTGTAGTATTCCTCTGAGTCTTATTTCCAATTCCATAGGTCTGACCCAATTTGGATTCTTCAAGGGAGAGTTATGCCCAATCTCTCACAATGCCCTAATTATGGACTGTTTTAGTAGAGAAAACTTGTACGGCATGCCACGTGTCACTGTTTCTTCATTCAGCTCTAAAATTGATATAAAGAAAACTAAAGTCTGTGCACTATCTATCACCTTTTATATAATTCCAATCTGATACTCCAAGAGAGAGTTATGATGATTTTCCCATGGTCACTTCTTTGAGATGAATTTCAGGAGCCTGCCAAAACACTGCCTTCCATGGATGATATCTCCAAAAATATTGTGTACCTTGATCTGAAATTTTTACAAGAGCTTCCTCAGTATTTTGGCTTCACCTCATAAAAATTTCAGCTTCTCAACCTTCATAGAAACAATGTTTGAGTGAACATTCCACGATGACCTGTTCTAGATGGTGAAATCCCTACATAAGGAGGATATGAGGATCACAATTTATATAAATGCTTAGGTTGAGAGGGGCTTCAACAAGTGAACGTGGGAGGGATTTTAAGAGCTTAAAAAATATTAATTATTACTTTTCAATGACCCATGCCACCACCCCATGGGGTTTTAGCCCACTAACTGGGTTTACAAACTTCAAACATAAATATCTCTCAACCGTGAAGAATTACATGGCGTGCCATATATCAACAGAAACATTTCGACAAGTAGAAACTATCAAAAGCATTCTTGACCCAAAATATAGTAATTTGGTAGGTCAAAATTCCCATGCAATATTGGGGTAGCCCCTGGTGCTTCTTGGGTTGACATCAATGACAACTGCTGATCAACATGCCTATCCTTGTATTTTCTTTGACTCTTCTCAAGCTATTCTTGAAGTTTTTCATGAATAATCTAAATTTTCTCAATGAACTTTCGAGCCTTGTCAATATCGCTATGCCCATCAATTGAAACATCCTTCTCAAAGATGAATTCTAATAGAAATTTTGGCAAATACCCAAAGTAGGCTTCAAAAGGTGAAGTATTGGTAGAAGAGTGCTTGGCCTGGTTGTAAGTGTGTTGAATGTAATGCAGTTGTTCACCCCACAACTTGGGATGTTTAGTGCAATATCCTCTCAATAGATGAACAACAGTTATTTTCACCACCTTGGTTTGGCCATCAGTTTGCGGATGGAAAGAAGTACTCTTTTTCAACTTTGTGTCCATCATCTTCCAAAGATTGGATCAAAAATTCCTAATGGACCTGGAATCCCTGTCACTAATAATACAATTTTCCAAACCATAATGAACCCATACATGTTGAAAATAAAGTTCAGTAGTTTTTTCAGCAGTAATGGTTTTCTTAGATGGCATAAGTATACACATTTTACTAAATCTATCCACAACTACATAAATATAATCATGTTGTTTTCTTGACATAGGTAGGCCTCCAAAAAATTCCATGGAGACACTCTCCCATGGCCTTGATGGTACCGGTAGTGGCGTGTACAACCCACGCTTCCTATTGCTAGGCTTTCTTTTTGCACACATAGAACATCCTCTTATAAAACGTGACACACTATCTATCATGAGAGGCCAATAGAAATACCTCTGTAGATGCGCCACTATTTTTCTTACCCCAAAGTGTTGAACAATAAGAGAAGAATGAGCCTCTCTCATGACACTAAGTCTCTCTCCTTGTGGTATACACAACTTTCCCAAATGAAAAATAAAATTTTTATGAATGTGATCATCATTTTCCTTAGCTTGATTCCCTTCACTTAAACTAGCATAAAGATCTTGAAAATCAGCATCAGATGCATACTATTCTATGTAACTCTCATGTACAATAGAATAATTCTTAAGTAAAGTAGAAGAACTTATAATTGGCCTTGAAAGCATATCAAAAAATTTATTGAAAATATCTTTCATGTACTTTATAACGAAGAGAAACTATTGAAGAAATCCCATCCACCTGAAATGTCGTGGTTGGTATGTATAATTGTCTCTTTACCCATCAAGTAGTGTTTCCACTTCTTGACGCTTTGTACCAACACATACAACTCTTTGTCATATTTAGGATAATTAGTTACAACACCATTGAATGTTTCAAAATGAAAAGTGATAAGATTATCATGCTGCAAAATTACTGTGCCCATGGAATAATCACTAGCATTGGTTTGTATCTCAAATGGCTATCTCAAATTCAGTAATGCAAGGACCGCTGAATTGATCTTGTCCTTTATAGCTTAAAAATCTTGCTACTGTTTTCTCCCCATTGGAAGCCTTTCTTCAAACTTGTCACTGCATGCATAGGAGCTGGTATGGCAGAAAAGTTAGCAATAAACTTTATCCAATACTGAGCTGCACCTAAGAAAATTCCTACCACGGTTACTATTTTGGGAGTGGGCCAATTCACAATGGCTTCCACTTTAGAAGGATCAATTCTCAACTTGACTCCTCCTACAATGTGTCCCAAATAAACCAGAGAAGTCTTTCTAAATTCACACTTTTACATCTTAAGAAATAACTGCTCTTTCTTCAAAATTCAAGTACCATTTTTACATGCAAGACATGTTCTTCTCTTGTTTTGCTGAAAATGAGTATATCATCTAAATACGCAATCAAAAATTCATCAAGAAATGGATGCAAAACATTATCCATAACACGCATGAAAGTCGTTGGTGCATTACACAAACCAAATGGCATAACCAACCTCTCAAAGAGTGGACCTTGTTTGGTTTTGAAGGCAGTCTTCCATATATCATTTTCTGCAATTCTTACTTGATGATATCAACTTCGTAAATCTAACTTAGTGAAAAAAATTTCTTCTTTCAACCGATCTAGAAAATCATCTATCCTTGGGAGTGGGTATCGATTCTTTACCGTTATCTTGTTCAAATCTCTGAAGTCTACACACATGCGCCAAGTCCCATCTTTCTTTGGAATCATGACTATGGGTGAACTGCATGGTGAAGTGCTTGTCCTTATGAGTCCCTTGTCCAAAAATTCCTTGATTTGCCTCTTTATTTCAACATTCTCCATTATCGACATGCGATACATGCTGATGTTTGGAAGATGAAAATCTTGTTGCAACTGAATCTCATGTTGAATCTCCCTTTTAGGAGGAAATCCTGTTGGCTCCTGAAACATCTCATGATGTGAATCAACTACATAATATAAATATGAATTCAACTTGGGATCACAATCTTCAAATGACTCATGATTAACATTATCTTTAGGCTTAATCATTAGAAGAGAAAAAATCTTACTTGAATTCACCAACCTCTTTACCTGTCCAATATTTACCATTACAATATTTGTCTTCTTGCGATGTGCTATAACAATGAAATCCTTGCCATCTTTGAATAAATGGTATTTGTTCTCATGGCGATGGAATATTTCTTCCTATCATAAAAGTAAGGAATTCCCAACACAATACCTGTAATATCAAGCGGAACCACATCTCAATTCAACTGTGTCAACAAAATGTGCAATTATTGCAAAGCGCAATATGCACTTCTTTGAAACCTATAAATTTTCATCCTTACAAATCCACCCAAGTGGATATGGTTTTGGATGTGGAATGGTCTCAACATCAATTTTCTTAACCAAGTCTTCAGAGATTAATTTTTTCTATGACCCACTGTCAAACAATGTGTCAATATTGGTATGTTTGGATATGACCTCACATGAAATAGTTTAATTCTCTCTTCTTCATTTGGAGATTGTATGTGATAGTTTGAAGTACTAGTATTGGGTTTTGTTTAAATTTATTTCCCCTTTATATTCTTCAATCCCATGGCTGTAATTTTAGTTTCATCACCTGAATCCTCTCCTAAGTCATGATGAGTTGTAGCTGCAGTTTTCTGCTTCCCTTTGCTATTGTTATACTTGGGTCTCTTTTCAGGATGTAGTTTCCAACAATTTTTCTCCTCATGGCCTTCTCTTGAACAATGTTTACAAACCACTTTCTCTCCTTATTTCTTGACAGATGCATTCTTTTTTCCTTTTAATTTTGAGGTCTTCTCTTTGTTTTTTCCCTTCAACGGTTTCTTCCTACTCTCATCAGTAATGTTTTTCCCTCTTCCTTCTAAATGTGTGGCATGAACACAAACCTAATCTAAGCTTGTAGGGTTAAAAATGAGAATAGTATGTCTTATGTAGCTATGTAAGCCTCCTATGTACTTGAGAAAAGTATCTTGGCTCTGCAAATATACCCCTAATAAGAGACCTCTTCTCCTAAATTCTTGGGTGCAGTATTGTACATTTTTTCCTTTCAATTGTCTAAAATTTTGCCAGTTCATTATGGATTTTTTCATGTGAGCTAATGTATGAAACTATTTTTTTATTGCAGTAATGAAATCAGTCCATGATAGGATAATATTACCATGATTTTTGATCTCCTCCTTTGTCTTGGCTTCCCACCAAACAATAGTTGCATCTTCCATCCTCAATGAATCTAGTTGGATTTTGGTATCATCATCATGAAGGTTCTAAATTCTCAAATAGACCTCCAAATTCCTAATCCAATTATCAAGCTTTTTTGCATTGAATTCACCATTAAACATTGGCAATTCAAAATTAACATCAATTTTTAGAAAAGGAATTTTACCAGTGTTCCTTGACTTATGTGACTGGTGTACTGAAGATGAAGTAGAGATGATGAGGGTGAGGATGGTGACTTTCCACTACCTCCATTTCCTCCATTTCCCTTCTTTGATTTATATTTGTCATTGTAACCTCCTGATGATCCCTAACCTTCCTTGTGAATTTTGGATCCTTCTCCTTCTAGTATTTCATTCCTTTCTTGATAAAGGACTCTCACCATTTCATTCATGTCAAGGAATTCTTCCTGAACACTCTTTCTTCTTCTTTGGGATCCACCTCTTCATTTATTTCTTCTTCTCCTAGAGTTATGCTTACAGCTTCTTCTGCTTCTTTTGGAGGTGAACTAGGTAGTGGAGAATGTGGCAATCTTGCCCTCCTTTGTTGGCTTACTTTGAGAACCTCTTGCTTCCACCAATTTTCCTTCTCCTCTCTTAAGCTTGAGCCTAGTAAGCATGAAAACCCTTGCAAATAGTTAAACAAATTGTTTCACACAGAAACAATCGAGAATAAACTCTAGCTTTGATACCAACCTGATCTGAAAGGAGTGTATTAGTTTGATGTTCTAAGTGTCCTTTCAGTATTAAAAATATGTACGATTTTCCCCATTTGTTTCCTTAAGGAATGAGTGTTTTAACCATGAAACATAGATTAATTTGTGAACTTTAAGCATAAAAAATAAGCCTAAATAACACTATACAATAGTGTATAACAAAGAATAAATATCACACATAAGTTTTACACAGTAGGCATGATGAAGCAGTTCACCCCTCTTGTGCTACATCTATTGGTCCAGTTCCCAATGGCATGTCCCTCTTTGTCATTATGCTCAAATTTGCAAAATAAATGTCTTTACAAGCCTCTAATGGTTTTTTTCTCTACACCAACGTCTCTAGAATGCTCAAATTATTCTAGGTAGACTCTTGTTTCACCCAAATTAGTAGAAAATTGACCTCCCAATGCATTTTTCCCACTATCAGCTAGAAAACCTCCACTAAAAGTGGATAACTGCAATTAACTGCAGTTAATTTAGACTAAAACCCCAAATTTAGGGCGCCTATAGAGTTTCCACCAAAAAATACCATTTGGGTTAAATATAAATGGTTAGGGTGGGGTGGTCACATGCCGACCCCCTGCCTAAATCTTCGTGGTTTAAATGTTACTTAAACTCCGCAACAGTGGCACGAAACCATAAGTCAGAGTTTTGAAAGTTGTTGGTATAACCTTCAGCGCAAACCTTGGAGAAGACCTTGCCATGTGATCAATCGTAGAAATGTAACAATGGTTCAGAGCTTAAACTGCCAGCATAACCATTAACTACGCGGATAACATGTGACCTCATCCACCAAAATTGTCGAGACAAACATTTTTTGAAACCACCGATGTAATGTTTGATGTTGCGGTTTTGAAAGTCATGTGATCACAAGCTTGGGGCCGCCAGCAGGTTGGGACTACTGGCGGTCCCCCCCCCCCACCCCCCCAACCTTCAATACGTTAAAACATAAATTAACGTGACTGTTATGTGGAATTATGAATTACGTATAAATCATTCTTCCCTAGACATGTGCTTATCTAGAACAAAAAATTAAAGACTTTGCGACTACTTTTACTAACTATGAACAAACACGCAGAATGAAATGAGAAGCTTACTTGGAGTCCAAGCGCTTCCAAAGTCTCCTTCTCTGTCTTTTGCTACAGCTCAAATTCCAGCCGGCTGTGCAAAATATTTCCTGCAAGAATGAACACTAAACAACAAGAGATAGCAATACTACATATGTCTATTCAAGTTATTTAGCTAAATCACTAAAGCATAAACCATATACATTAGATAAGAATTCATAATATGGAAAACATGAGCTTATATATGCGGGAAAGTAAGCAGCAGTCTTTATTAATAGATAGAAGGGGAGGTTACAACCTAGTGATTGATTTGAAGTGACCATATCCAACATTATCCCAGCCTCTTCACAATGCATATCTCTCTAGCAGCATGTTACACAAATCAACTCCTCAATTGAAATTCCACCAGCATTTCTCTACTCAAATTCTTCCTTCTCAAACACTAAGATATGTGCTCAATTTATAGAGGAGCTGAAGGTATTTTTACAATCAATGACTTTCCAATAATAGGAAATACATGTTCCAAATCTTGTATATGTCAAATAGACACATGGATTTGAAGTTTGACACATGTGAACTCTTCTAGAAGGCACTAGCCAAGTGGAGATTCCGGAACAATGAGAATTTCGCTCCCAATGTGACCAATGCACCATTGAGTGTAGGGAAGTGCTTTGCAAAGCATCCTTGAATGGGACTACCTGCATATGCAACACACTTATTCCCTTTAGAGGCAACGTTGATGAGCTCTCATATGATATATTATAAACTTCAAATCTTGGAAACCTTTGCAGATGAAAGTCATGAATGAGTTGTCTTGTTCTTTGTCTTAGGGCATGTAGCAAATGAAATTATAGGGGATGATAGTCAATATTCATTGGTCCTGGAGATGTTTTTCAGTTAACTAGGTCATTGGGAATGGTGCCCAAATTGACCTATAAAAATTTTCCAACTAAAGCATGAAGTCAGAATAAAAATAACAATATTTTGGCTGAGATGCTTTACACTATGATGGGCTAGAGATGAAGCGGAGTGGCCACCTGCATCAATTTTACAATACATTACATCATGATATATCCTCCTCATCATAATTGTTGAGGGTAGGCATTCCCATGTTCATCACATAAACAATATAATAACATGTAAATAATTCATAAAATCATCTACATTGGAATGTTGCCCAATATAGACATGCCTATAGATATAGGCCCATGTTCGGATGGCGATCTGTATGTAAGGTCGTTGTATAGATGATGTGTACAACAATCCTGAAATCATAGCCCGGATGGCTAAAACTAGATCCGGGGTCTTCTTATCTCGTTCCTCGATAATTCGTGTACAAGTCTAGCCATGTGAATATATGATTTGTAGTCGAACATGGGAAGACATTGTTTGATTACCAGCCAATGATGTGAGCTGTTAACAAATGCGAGAGAACCACCATTGATGTCAATGGCCCTCAAGGTACTGCAGTACATTTTGTAAGGCATGAATAGATGATTTGAAGTCGAATGCAAAACAAAATGTTTCGGTCAAAAGCCCGGAAGTGAGGATCTTAGCGATGCTGTAACAAGCCTGATGGTACTGGAATATAATGTTTCTAAGTGAACTTCCTCGATAATGATTTGTCTTCGACAAGAAGTCACCTTATTTTGAAATTGGAGTTACTGATTTCAGAGACAAAGGTATGACTTGATATAGCAATTTTCAAGGATAACAGTTATGATAATGAAGGTTTATGAGTATTGTAGAATGATGAGTATTCACTGGATGACTTCTCTTGAACATATCGGCAACAGTGAGATGAGCTGGTAGCATTTACCCAAAACCAAAGTGAGGGTATGATGAATTATAGGTATGAATGAACCATCAAGAATATTACCCAACCCAACTAGTCACGATGATGGAGTGAAGTGTCATGTTCAAGAGTGACCTGCTACCATAAAAAGTTCTATTCACTTTCGTAAATTTTCCCCGGTCATTTGTCGACTAGTACCTCTTTATTTTTAACAAGCTTGAGGAGGATAACATTTTCTTGATCTATAATTCAACCCTTCGGGTGAATAATGTATCGATATTTAATAATTTAACAATTCTATCGATGAATGAAACTCGATTCTTGCCATGATCGACAAGCCCATCGCTATTTTATGTTTTAACGAGGCTAACAATAGTGAGAGCCCAATCGTTTTTCATATTTAGAGAGTTTGAAAAAGAGGACAAAAGAAAACTCCATAAGTAATTTTTCATAAATTTGTTGCTCAGATCCGAAAAGGTGTAAAATAATTTATGAGAGAACCTCTTTAGTCATGTTTGACCAAGGTATTCCTTTTTTGTGAATAATCTATCTCAGTCCAGAAAAGGGTTAAACTTATACTGAGTAGATATCAATTCATTTACTTTTACAAGCTCGAAAAGACAAGTGCTCGGAAATCTTTTCACATTATCAGAGTATAAAAAGAGCTGAAAGAAGACTCCAGGGGTTCCTTTTTCACTGTTATCGAAGCTCAAAAAAGAGATAAATGTGTGCTTCAAATCCTTTTTCGTTTTTAAAAAAGCTCAAAAAATAAGGAGAAAAAGTATGGTTTATGGTCAAATCATTCTTGAAATAAATCTTCATGACTAATATGTTCATCAGTTGTAAGACCTATTTAGAACAACATCAAATGGATTAAAAATGCCTATTTCATGATAAAAAAACATAATAAAACCATAGTCATAGCAATAAATTCAATTTGAAAATAATTAAATGACTATTAAAAAGTGTTTTACTATTCATTTTTACCATGCCATAGTTACCATTTGCATTTTGGAGCTGTGAACCTAATTTTTCCCCCAAACTTCAGCTTCTGATTGCGATCATTTCTGTGGATGGATTTCATTTCCGTTTGATCCAGGTTAGTGATATGAACCTCCTCTTTCTTTCAGTAATCATTTCATTTCCAATTTCTGCAATTTTTTAGGGTTTTGGGGTCCCTAGGGTAAATTCTTCCCAAAAAAAGGGAAACGCACCCCTGGATGTCGAAACCTGTGTTGCATAGTGAGTAAATTGAAGGCTACTTCCATACACAACACACTATGTCTTATTAGGGATTGCGTTGGGCGCAATGTAGATTTTTCTTTTTGCATTATGCCAAAATTTTGCCCAATTTTTTGCAATGAATGGAATCTAATGGTGCTTATGGTGGTATTTCAAGTTTCCATTAGATTATAATGATGATTACATGGAAGGAAAGAGAACATGAAGAACATGATATGATTTCCCTAAATGATCCGAGTATAGTAAGAGCCCTAAGAGATTGTGGACTTCTTAAGTACTTCAAATTGTCAGGAATGAGGCAACAAATAGAACTTTTGGAGTTCTTAGTTTGAGCATGGGATCCAGATATCAAGGAATTTCATATTAAGAACCAAGTGGTTCTTATAATAGTCTAGGATGTATACTTTCTTACAAGTTTTTTGAGGAGAGGCTTGCCCATTTCTCTCTCAGGGTCTATTGTTGGAGGAGAGACAGTGAGAGATTATGTTTTACAACATTTTTATTCAAGGGCAGAGCCAAGCAAAGATGGAAAGATAAACATTTCGGATGTTAGAAATTTTCCTTTGAGAACTATCCTTTTCATGATCACAAAACTTGCCGGCACCGTTACACTACATGTAGTGAATAGATCATATATGAAGTACGCGCTACGGTGTATGGAGCCAATAGTCTTCAACTAGTCTAAAGCTATTCTTTATCAGATAAAGGAACAAATGAGAAAATCAAAGGGATGAAGGAAGAAGAACTTCAGTTATGGTTTGATCCTCATATCCTTTGCCTTAGAATGAATTCCACTAATGCAGCCACAACATGTGACACTGGATATGTCTAATCCTAGAGATCCGCGCATGCAAATATGGGTAGAACTCATGAATAGGCACACAAGCCAATTGGCTATTGTGTTCTCGACTACATTCTTCGTCTGGTTCCGACGATAGATTGTCGCTATCTATGAGTATGGATACATAGGCATTGATTTCCGAGGAGATCCAAATTTAGCATTACCAGAAGGCGCTCAGTGGGGTGCAATGGGTAAGAATGTTTTGACCATGTTTTTTATTTTCCTAAGGTTTATACAATTCTTTTGTATTTTTGATGTTTTCTCAAGACTAAAATAAATGTTTGATGTAATGCAGATGTTAGTCGTATTCAACCAGTAGAGGAACCAAAGCATGAAGCAGATGTGCCAACAGAGAGGGCTGTTAGGAGAGCATTGCTTCAGGATCTTGATATGGCTGAGACTCTAGCTGAGCTTCGGCAACACATAGAGGGTTTGACCTTTGGAATTCTGGATTTCCATATTGAAGATTTACACATGCAACTGAAGTGACACGCTATTGGGGTTCCTAACAGTTGGATGCAGTTACTTCGTAGGATAGCTAGATCTATAACATGTTACCATGAACACCACTAGTTTACTTTTGACATTTTGCATACATTTTGAGGTCAGATGAACAATGTGTCTTGGGAATTTTTTTTTGTAAAAACCTATAACTATCTATCTATATTATTTCAGTGTTTTCCTATGTTTATTGTGCAATCCTATTCAATTATGTGAATGCTTTCTTTACATATGTTGCAAATGTCTGTCTAAAAATTGATTAGCTAAAGAATTATTCAATGTGTTCAAATTTTTGGAAATGTGTTGATATTGAATAAAATAAAAGTGCCTTTCCAAAATTCAAACTCTTAGGAACAATCTATGTAGTGTTGGATTTATAACAGTATAAACACTATTAAGTTGCAATACCACAAGTTGTGAGTCTAACCTTATGATGATACGGTTAATACCAAATGAAATGGCATCAAAGAGAAGTTTTATCAACGCACTATACTCAGCGATATTGTTCATCTATCTACCAATAAAATCCCTTGAAAACTCACTAAATTGTTGTTCGGAGAAAAAATGGCCTATGTTGCAGAGGATAGATTCTACGTACTACGACTAGCACCATCAGCATATCCAACAAAGGGTTTTGAAGATTAAAACATCTGCAATGAAATGTAAAGTGGATTAATAAAGTAAAGAAAACTCTAAAAACAAATTAAGATATTGAATTCAAATCAACAACATATATATACAATATAATACAAAAAATTTCTATGCTCATGATTAAGCATAGTAACGGTTCAAATAAAACCCATTTCTAGGCTACGCCAATGGAATTCCATCGTAATCAACCAACTCATAGGAACCCTTAGCAAGAATTCCTTTGAAAATATAGGGGCCATGCCATAATGGCTCAAATTTTCCTGTACATATTACATCAGCTTCTTGATCCTAAAGAAGGACCAAGTCGCCCTCTGAGAAAATGCGAGGCTAGACTTTTTTGTCGTATTGTGCCTTTATACATCTCTTATGTGCTTCGTTGGCCAATTGGGCTTCATGAGGCATTTCATCAAGATGGATGAGGTTAAGGAGACACGCTTCTTCTTCTAAGGTGTTAGGTAACAAGTTGATTATGAGTTTTAACGACGGTATTTCACATTGGATTGGTAATATAGCTTCCAGACCATACACTAATTGAAAAGGAGTAAATCTAGTTTCGTTTCTCATCGAGGTTCGATACGCCCACAAGGCAGATTATAGGATCAAATGCCAATTTCTTTTATGAACTCCTATCATTCGTTGAAGCATACATTTAAGAATCTTGTTGATAGCCTCAACTTTTCCATTAGATTGTGGATAATAAGGAGTAGAATTATCATGTGACAATCCTAATTTGGCAGTCAATTCAATCATCACATGGTTGTGAAAATGCTTCCCATGACCTGTAACTATAGCCTATAGGACTCCAAACTGTGCAATAACATGATTAAATAAAAATAAGGCAGTTTTCTATCATGTGTTGTTGAATGTAGGCATCGCTTCGACCCATTTGGTAAAGTAGTTGACTGCGACAATAATATAACCATGCCCCCCGGACGAACAAGGGTTATAGGTCATGAAGTCAATACCCCGTTTCGAAAATGGTTCCATAGAGACAACAAGATTCATTTGTGCTGGCAGGTTGTGGATTTTACGATAAAAAATATGGGATGCATGACAACTTCTTACCACAAGGATGCAGTCTCGAAAAATTGTAGGCCAAAAGTAACTGGTGCGGAGTATTTTCGGTGTGGTAGCATATCCAAATAAATTTCCACCACAAGCTCTAGCATGACAATCATTTAAAACCTTTTCGGCCTCCTCATGAGTGAGGCACCTCCTTAAAATGGTATTGACACCACAACGGTAAAGTGTATCACCGACGATCAGATAATCTTTGGCTTGGTATCGAATAAGTCGTTGTTTAGAGTGAGAGGTATTAGGTCGAAAAGTTTGAGTTTGGAGATAAATGATGAAATATCCATACCAAGGATCAGATGATCCAATCAGAAATAGAGACTCGTTAGGAATTGATGGTTCCAACGTAGTTGCAGTACTATCAGAGGGAAGTTCACAGAGAAGCTTCGCCAAAACTAAAGACTTCTTTGACTTGGATTTGATGAATTCTAAATAAAATTCCTGCAAAATGACAATCTGTTTTGAATATTCCCCCCCTAGAAATTGACGTGATAGGATATAAGTCATGGGATTGTAATCTGAAACGACAGTGGTCTTTCGGAGCCGGATATAATGGTGAAATCCTTAGATAGCTTGAATAGCTTCCAAGGCAATATTTTCTACGTACGAATACTTAACTTCTGTATCATTGAGATTACGACTCAAATAATAGATTGTATGTTCAATTCCATCTTCTACTTGGACAAAAACCATAGCAATGGTCATTTCGGCCACGGCGATATATAGGAAATAATCATTTTGATAATTAGGGGGGTACATTAATGACACTCAGAAAAGAGTATCCTTGACAACATCAAAAGAAGATTACGCAACTTGATCCCAATGGAAGGGAAACCCCTTTTTCAATAGGCCAGTAAATCCTTTAGCCATTTCGACGTAGTTTGGAATGAACCTTCTTAGGAAGTTAGCCTTTCCTTGAAGTTTCTATATCTGAAGTAAATTTGATGGTGTGGGAAAATAAAGAATGGTCTGAACCTTCAATGGTTCTATTTGAATTCCTTCTTTTGAGACTATGAATCCAAGAAAATGACCAGAACCAAAACAAAACACACATTTATGTGGATTGAGGCATATTTTGTAGTGTTGGCAGTGTAAAAATATGGCTCTCAAGTGCGTCAGGTGATCGGTATGATTTATTGAATGCGCTATTAAATCATCTAGATAAGGTTGAACAATGTGATTGATGTCATTGAAAGCATAGTCCATTGCTCTCTGAAAAGTTTCCCCAGCATTCTTTAAACCAAACGGAAGTTTCCTATAAGAGAATGTGCCCCAAGGACAAATTAATGTTGTCTTATGTTGATCCTCTAAGCAGATATTGATTGATTGTAGCCAGAAAATCCATCCATAAAAGAAAATATTTTGCATCCAGCACAATCGTCAATAATCTGGTTGATAAAGGGAGCAGGATAGTTGTCTTGTGGATAAGTAAGATTGAAATCTCGAATAATCGACGCACACTATAATATTTCCTTTCTTTTTCATGACAGGAACGATGTTGGAAACCCATTAAGTCAGCGGAACAGGGTATATGAAACCAGCACGCAAAATTTTTTCAACTTCTGCTTTGATGGAAGCGGCTTTCTTTGGATGAATAGGATGAAGTCGTTGATGCATCGGTTTGACATCAGGATACATATTAATAGTGTGTTCAACAATAATAGTATCTATGCCTGGCATTTCCTTGTAAGACCAAGAAAATACATCACGAAATTCACAAAATAGAGAGTGATATGTTTTGAGTTCTAATGGAGAACAAGATACACCAACATGAATATTTTCTACAATGCTAGGTTTGGTCAAAATGTCAATAGAAATGGTTTCTTCAATACTTGACAGATTTCGCTCGAAATTAATTGCATTAATAGGTAAATAATTCAAAAATAAATTTTTGATTGATAGGTGATATAGTTCACTAAGATAGTTTTCTTCATAATCAGGAAGATGGGAACAATGATGATAATCTTCCCATGGTTCTCCTTCTGACATCACAGCTTCCAAAATGTTCTCATTTGTCAAGAACATTGAGGAAAAAGGATCAGAGGGAGTACAAAAATCTAAGGAATGATCAACCCAAACACTCGGTGACGCTGATTTCAAATTTTCCGCCCAATCCAGATAGATTGATTATTATGCCAGCTCAATAGGGTTGGGCGGCAGGAACTCATCCAACATAACAATTTTAGAATCACCCGTACTCTCCCTTAAGCTAGATTGAGTGGAAGAGATCATGTAGCAGGTCTCTATACTTGCAATTTTTCTCGATGTTGTGGGCGGCGGTAATGCAAAGGTTCCCATGAGAGTGGAATCCTTTAATGAAAAGGTTCCCATGATAGTACCTTTATATGGAAAGACAATCATTCTGAAATATGTAGAAACAATTGCAGTCATTGCATATACCCATGGCCTTCCAAGTAGAATATTATAGTCAAGGGGTCCGTCAACAACCTCTACATCAAAATTCATTATTTTTCCCCCTAGTTCAACATGTAGGTTATTATAATACCACTAGGCTTATATGTACATCCATCAAAAGCCTTCAACGTCGTTTATGATTGTGATAAGCACAGCGAGCCAAGTGACTTCCAATAATTTAGAGACATAATGCATGTAGATGCTCACTCATCAATAATAGTGCGATGAACAAGGTGATTGAGAACATTTACTTGTATGGAGAATGCCAATTCTACTGGTAGTTGTGGCACATAGCCCGTATGATTAAAGATGACAATATTAGAATCAGTCGGATCAATTCCACCAATAGCTGACAATAAAGCCTGTTTTTGGGAGGGACAATTTTGTAATACCTCAAGAGAAGAAATAGCTAAAGGGGATTTAGCCAAATATTCAAGTATATTATAATTTTGTGCAGCTCTCGCTCAAGGATTATTATTTGATTTTTGAATTACTCCCTTTGGTGGCTTGATTGTCAATTCAGGAATAGCAGTAGGCGGTACTGACTCTGTAGATGGATTCCTAGTCAAGGTAGTAGGTTGATCAATGGCCTGACTACCATAATATTTATTACGCGTTGAAACCAAAATATTTTTTGAAGGTTTTGTGACGGATAACATATGTACTTGAGAACTAGAAGTTGGATCCGTGGCAACCATGTTTGTGTCCCAATTTGGAAATGGGCTTGTCAATATAGCTAACGCATGTGAAGTCTTGATGAATTTTGAGACTTCAGTGTGGTGAGGAAAATACCTAACAAAATTTTCCTCATTACATATTATGCATGGATAACGAGGTTTCCTAGGTCCAGAAGATTGATCAGATGATTTTTCCTGCAGGTTAGAAGTTTTATTTTTCTTAGATTTCCCCTTTTTCTTACTTTTGGGTTGCTTGTCACTTTTTCCCTTGTAAAACGACATGGCATTAATTTTAGAAGAAGGTGAAATATCAGATGCAGTAGTATGATGTGTGCTTGCAGAACCAATCAAGCTGTCTCTGGCATGAGATTCCTTTAATTGAGGAGGAATAATAAAATTAGATATCAGTGTGTTAGGAATTTTTTCATAGAGCGTGCCAGACTGAGTGTAAATATAGTCTAAATATTGGGCACGAGTGATAACTTGCTCTTCTTTGATGACACCACCCTTAGCCACATCCTGAGTTATATATGGTAACAGGGACTTAATGAACCATTAAGCAAGGAGCTGATCTGGAACAAATGTCATAACCATTCTACGACGACGATGCCACTCATGAATATGATCAGAAATGTGAGTAGAATCAGTTTGTTTGAAATTGGTCCAGAGTTTCGTTCCAATTTCATATTGTATGGGTAACTGGAAATGAGTCAAAAAGACAGTGGCTAGGGTAGTGAAATTATCAAAGGAAGCTCTAGGTAATTCAATGTACCATTTTGCAACTAGACCTATGAGTGTACGTTGAAAAAGACGTAGTCGAAAAGAATCATTATTCAGGGAGTTTGATGAACACCATAAATTATAAGTCATAACATGAGTCGATGGATCTTCTCCAGGGTTTCCATTGAACTTAGGAATATCCAAGGGTAATTTGTGAGGTATCACTAGCCACCAAGGAGAATAGTTAATTGGATCATTAGTTAGCCGATTTAAATCTGGTAACTCTAAATTTGCAACAAAAGGAAACTATCTATTAAATTCAGGATGAGCATATCCAAGGTAAGATGGAATTGCTTGAGAAATAGGCCTTTGAGCACCAACATAAGGAATCTGCTGCTGGTAACCCAGATAGGGGTTGTTTTGAAAAGAAAACGCTTGAGGATTCTGTTGACCAAAACCTGGATATGATACTTGTTGAAATGAAGTTTGAGGCATTTGCGCCTGAGGTTGCTAAAGGGTCTGTCCACCAAGGTTATAACCCAAATTAGGATAACTTGGATTCGGTTGATAGGTATAACTAGGTTGTGCCTATGACATCCCATAAAATGATAAACCAGCTTGTGAATAAATGATTCTGGATACAGGTTGTTGTAAATTAATCGAAGGATTTGGAGTTTGTGGACCTAATATTTGAGGATATTGTGTTGAAGGACCCGCTTGATAAGGTTGTTGTACAACATTTTGATTCTGTAACTGGGGTAAAGATGTATTAACAAGTGGAAATGATGTGGGTGTAATAGGTTGAACTGGTTGATACGAGTGTACAACCTGTTAGCCACCTATAAAAATTTGTCATATCAAATGGTGGCTAAAATATTTTTTAGCCTTCAAGAAACAATTCATGTCCAAAATTGTGGGTTCTTGAAGTCTTGTGATGATATTTACCCTTTGATTTAATCTTCATTGTTGTTTCCCTTTTTTCCTAAAAAGAACCTACTGTTTGCCAAGAGAAAGACTACTTAAAAACCCATTTACCCCTTCATTTTACCTCCTCCTTTCACTCATAAAACAATTCCATTGTTCATCCTTTTTCCTCCATAAAATCCCTCCATAAACCTTCATCTAACCTTATAATTCATTCCAAACACCCTTTAAAACCGTTTTTTCACCTTTCATCTGGTTTAAAAACTTTTATCTCCTCTATCAGAACCATGTTTTAGTCCTGAAAAACCCTGTTTTTTGGTATAAAACACCCCTTTTTATATTATACAGGACTTAAGCCCCGGAGGGCTTATTTCCTCTAAAACCTCCACCTCATAAGACCTTAAGCCCCACAATCGGGTGCTAAAGTCCTAAACCCCCTCTCCAAACCCCGTCATAACCCTTTTTCCTTTTCTTTTTTCACTTCTCTGACGTTTTGGTCTGAGTTAATCCAGACCGTTCATCTCTGCAGATCAATGGCCCTCAGCTCATCGCATCACAAGTCCGCATGGTTCATTCCTTTTTCATCTCTTTCAAAAGTTTCAATGTGATCCCTCCGATCAAACCTCAGTCATTGATCTACCTTCATGCAAAAACCATTCCAGTTTTCCCCATACCACTTATCTCCGCAGCATTGACTTTCAGTTTTTAATCTTGGCCGTCAATTGTTCTGATCCGACGTCTCTTATTTAACACCACCACCAATTCATTCACCCAAACGCTTCCCAATTGACCCCATCATGTGATCTTGACTGTTGGTTGTTTTGATCCAACGACCACGATTTAATCTCGCACCCGAGATCTCCAAAGCAGCTTTTTAACCTATTTTTCATGGATTTTCTTAATTTTTGTTCATTTTTTGCAGGTTATTAAGGTTTTTTCCACATTTTTAAAATGAAACAAAAGCCAAGGATGACGATCCCAAGGCCATTTATTTATGAAGAAGGTGAATCCATAGGATTTGAATTATGATTCCACCTATGCCTCATGAGCATTTGTGAAGTCACAAAACCTCTGCGTGCCTGCAAAATAACAAAAACACAGTAAACATCAAACAGTTGAAGAGTATCAGTGTTGAAGGATAAAACCAAAGCAGAAATGAAGAATTAATGATTTTAAACAAATTATAAAGGGATTAAGGCACAAACTCAGTAAATCAAAGGCCTAATCCACAATTGTTAAAGGATACAGACCAGAAATGAAGATCAAGGCCTAATTAGGCCTAAAACACAGACCAACAAACATATTAAAGGTGTTTTAACGAAAAAAAAAGAGAAATATCAGTAAAGGAGGCCTCCACTACCACATCAGAGGCCAATTGAATCCTCTCCATCTACCAAAGTGCCACCTGCATCTTTCAATAAATCAGTAGAAGGCAGAGTTATTGCCTCAGTCAGTGATATTTTTCCTAAAGAAAGCTAGAGTTATTTCTAACCCGCCTAAGAGTTTTAAAGTCAACTAAATCTATCCAGCATGCTTAATACTTAATGAAAATCAATTGATTCAGAAGAAATATCAGAAAGATTCTCTATTGAGCCCCTCAAAGGCCGAGAAGCATTAAACTGTATTAATTGAGCCTATAGAACTTTTCTCTTATCCCACCTCCTCATTTCTTCTATAAATACTTTTGTAGAAGATGAGATAAAGGTTGGTCTCTGGATATCTATTGCATGTAAATAGTTTAGTGAAGCTGTTGTAGCATTGTTTATAATTGAAGATACCTAAGCTGAGATGAGAAGTTTGAAGTTGTAGAGACCCACCAGACTTGATGATTGTAACTGGTTTAAACATCAAATACAAGCTGATTTATGGGATCCTGGTCTATGTCAATGGTGATGTGTTTCTTATTGTAAATTGTTATTTTCTTTGTTTCCATTCTGTCCACTTTCTCTGATAAAGAACAACAAATATAGAGCTAGGATTTACTTTCACAAGTACACTACTCTCATTGATAAGATTTATCTTTATGTTTTCCTCCTTTGTGTATTTAAGAATGATTTAATACAATCCAAGTAGTTAAGGAATGTTGGTGTTCCCACGTCTTACTGTCTAAACTTTAAACATTGTTCTTAAATGTTATTTTCATTACATGCTAAGTAGAGTTGTACTAGGAAAGTTTATGGTTTTCCCTGTCTTCTAGTTCTTCCTCCAAAAATTGTTTGAAATTTTCCCTTGAGAGTATGTTGAAAGCAGGCTAGTTTCGAAGTACTTACCTGATCTTAGACTACTTTTATGTTTATCATGAATGTTTCTCCTTTTTGAATATGCTGAAAGTAGGATAGTTTCAAAGTACTTACTTGATCTTAAGCTATTCTAAGTGTTTTAAACGTTTTCTATTGAAATTACATCAAAATTAGGATAGTTTCAAAGTACTTACTTGATATTAGATTACTTTTATGTCTTTTCTTAAGTGCATGCCAAAAGTAGGATAGTTTCAAATTACTTACTTGATCTTAGGCTGCCCTTTGTTCCTTCATATATTTAATTTCCCTTTCTTATTGTTTCATTCCATAAAATCAACTTAAAGAGATCCTTTGACATAGATGACTTGCCCCATGGACCACTCTTGAACCTTGTTGTTTCAATTACATCCTCTTATGACTCCATATCCCAATGGATTGAAGCTCCTCCTTGCCTATCTTATTAGCTGAATCATTCCTTCACTTTCATACACCTTCACCCTTCATTATACTTCCTTCACCTTCATTATATCTTTTCCCAACCAAAACCAACAAAACCTTGTTCTTCATAGCTAGCCTAATATCACATTTCAGACCTTTAAAGATAAATCAATATTTGCACTTATAGAGAGATCCCTCTCTGGATCCAGGAGGGCTAGATCCTAGAATCCCAAAGTGGTTCATATGTAGGCTTTGCAGTTTGTATTTTCCAGTCTTGAAAATTACAGAGACCTAACACAACCATTTGTGGTTCGATAGGCAGAGTGGGCTACCATTGACAAACATTCATTTCGACATTAGGTTGACAAAAACGTGATGGATTATTGTCATATTGGGTGACCAAAGGTTTCCCCCAGAATGAGGAGGATAATTAGACGGAAAATATTTCTCTCCAAATGCTGGGAGTCCAGTTAATATGGTACTTGAAGGAATAGACCCAGAAGGACTAGCTTGATATTTCCCTGATGATGTTTATAAAGAATCAAACCATTTAGTACTCACTATAGGATTACTAGTTAGAATACTGGACAATGACATTGGTAAAGTCCATGGGTTTGAAGATGCACCAGAGAAAATTCCAGATAATGATTTGTAACCTGATGGGACCATAGGGCCACCATGAAAATATGACTCTAGTGAAGTTGTGAACATCGACGGGGTAGTGAGGGTAGGTGCTGACGTAATTGGAACAGATGGCCCAACCGAAGATATTGGTTCAGGCATGGTTACTTGACCAAAAATATACCCTTTTGAATCGATGAGAGTTTGAATAGGAACAGTATCAACAAAAGCAGATGTTAATGATTGAAGAAGAGACTCGTACAGGTAAAGGTCCTCCTCGAAATGGGTTGGAGTTAAAGGTGTCTCACCTTGTGGGATTTCTTCAATCGCAATTAAACCAGGTGGAAGTATTTCACTGTTAGGCCCAAAGTAAATTTTAGGTGGTTGATTGTGTGATATGGGAGACTCAATGGCTATAGAAATTTGTGGGATGACCAAGGCAGGAAAAACTTCCGGTTGTACGACTTCAGGATTCAGATGTTCTAGAAAACAAGAGAGAGGATCTGGATCAATTTTTGGTTGAACAACGTCGAGTCTAGGAGGTATGGTCTCACTAATTGGATGGATCGTGACCACGGGTAGCTGTGAAGACTCCGTTTCGACAATAGTAGATTAACCAGGATGTGTAGAAACCACTTGAGCTAACACTGTTTTATGGTAAGATGATGTTTCACCATAGGTACAAATTTTACTTGATTTGGCAGAGCGTGACCACCTTCGCCTACCAGAAATAACTTCTGGCAGTAAAGGTGGTTTTAATGCTAGTCTACACGAACAACGGGGGAAAGGATTTTTTTCTTCGACGATTACTGATTTATTTTAACCAAAAACAAAAAAATAAAATAAAAGGGTAATGCTAGGCAAAAGGGTTTGCCAAGAAACTATGAACTGCAGAATACCTCCTCGCGAACCAAGAAGTACGGACAGGCAATCTCCCCAAATGCTGTGTTGGGTGTATCACAATTTACAAGGCGACCGACTCGGTTCACTATAGATGAATAACACCTAAAATTTGTCCTCCTAAATATACCTGAAGGTACGTGGAGGCCCAAGTCCATTTTAGCGTTGTCTGATGCGAAACCACATAGTGAGAGCACCCTTTTATACTTTTCGTAATGTAACACCACCCGATATACCCGAAATTACGTGGAAGAGCTACAATATACTTACATACGTGGAGTGAGGTATCACACTCGGAATGTATCGCAGAAAATTTAACGACAACTGCTATGTTTAACTACGCTAGAACACATCTCTAGCCTAGACCTTCTAAATGTTATCTTTATGGTTCCAATGCTTTGTTAGGTAAATTGAGATGAATTTTAAGTTTATCTTATTTATCAATTTTCCTTTCAAAGGTTCACCACGATGATGTATTGGAAATTCCTAAAATGCAAACTAAGAATGATAAGAAATCTTTCACTTTTAGTTTTTCAATGAAAATCCTAGCTACTAGAGGGAAAGAGCAATCAATTTGAGAGAAAAAAAATCAAAGAGCACAAACTAAATGCAGATTTACTAATTGTTCCTTTTGCAAAACACACAAACCACTACATGTAAATGTATGTTTTTTTTTTTCAGTTCGTTTAATGTTATGAATGCAGAAAAGAAACTAAGTGCACTAAATCAACAAAAACAAATGCCTTTTACTTGTAAGAAATGAGGAATATAAACAAAAATTTCTCTTTTGAAGGAAAAATGAGGAATTAAACAACAATTTCTACATCAAGAAATGAAAAATTTACGACAATTTCCTTTTCAAAAGAAAATGGATCTAATGCGACAATGAAAATACTTTGAAATTAATTCGTCAATGATAAAGAAAAACAATTTAAACAAACATTGAACAAATTTTTCTTTCAAGGGAGGAAGAGGTAGATAAGTTCATAGGTCAATATGAGGCTCAGGATTTTCAAAACACAATAGAGAAAAAACTAAAGAAAATTGCAATGATAAACTTAAAGGAATTTGGATGGTTTCAAGAGGAAACATTGTCTCTAAAGAGAGACAGTGTTATGCAACACAGGCCTGAAAGGGAGATAGTGCTATGCAAAGCACTGGGTCCTATCCAACAATGCATTGGGTGCATTGTAAAATGAAAAACAAAAATTTTTAACACACTTATAATGCAAATTTGGATTTTAAAAAGCCTAATCTTTCTGATTAAAAACTATTGGGTGAATAAACAGAGAAAATCAAAGGCAAATACACCTAGGATGAAGGGTAAACTCCCTAGCGGAGTCACAAATTTCTTATGCGGAATTATGAATTATGGATAAATCATTCTTCCCTAGACAGGTGCTTATTTAGAACAAAATATTAAAGAATTTACGACTACTTTTCCTAACTATGAATAGACACACACAATGCAATAAGAATCTTACTTGGAGTGTAGGTGCTTTCAAAGTCTCCTTCTATCGCTTTTGCTGCAGCTTCAAATTCCAGCCGGCTGTGCAAAATATTTCCTGCAAGAATGAACACTAAACAATAAGAGATAGCAATAATACAAATGTCTATTCAAGTTATTTAGCTAAATCAATGAAGCATAAAACATATACATCAGATAAGAATTCATAATATGGAAATCATGAGCTTATACAGATACATATGTGGGAAAGTAAGCAACAATATTTATTAATGGATAGAAGAGGAGGCTACAACCCAGTGATTGATTTGAAGTGACCATCTCCAGCAGAATCCCAGCCTCATCACAATGCAGATCTCTCCAGCAGCATGTTACACAAATCAACTCCTTAATTTAAATTCCACCAGCATTTCTCTACTCAAATTCTTCCTTCTCAAACACTAAGATCTGTGCTCAATTTATACAGGAGCTGAAGGTAGTTTTATAATTAATGACTTTCTAATAATAGAAAAGACATGTTACCAATCTTGTAGATGTCAAATGGACACATGGATTCGTAGTTTGACACATGTGAACTCTTCTAGAAGGCACTGGCCAAGTGGAGATTCTGGAACAATGAGAATTTCTCTCCCAATGTGACCAATGCACCTATGAGTGTTGGGACGTGCTTTGAAAAGTAGCCTTGAATGGGCTACCTGCATATGAAACACACTTAGTCCCTTTAGAGGTAGCGTTGATGAGCTCTCATATGATATATTATAAACTTCAAATATTGGAAACCTTTGCAGATGAAAATCATGAATTATTTTTCTTGTTCTTTGTCTTAGGGCATGTAGCAACTGAAATGATAGGGGATGATAGACCTTATTCATTGGTCCTGGAGATTATGTCCAGTTAACCATGTCATTGGGAATGATGTCTAAATTGACCTATAACAGTGACATACATACATGGTAAGAATCATATGGTATGCGAGATGGTCGGAGGCTATGGAGGCGTGCGGGAGGTCGTGGGGTCGACCCCCCCCCCCCCGACTCCACCAAAATTTTGGCCTAAAATCTTGGGGACACGTGGCAACCTTTGGGCTTGCCACGTGTCTCTCATCCAATGGACCAAATAAAAAATGTACAAACCCCATCCAACGGTCAGAAACAAACTTCATACCACAAAATCAATTGCCTAGAATCAACTACGTGGCACAATATGATTGGCTGTGATAAAAGTGAATATTCCACAGAATATGCCACCCACTGACTATAACTATATGCTGACTGGGCATCCCAGTCACAAAAAATTTATTTGTTTGAGAAAATGAGCAGAATGAGATATCTTCCTCATATGACATTAGTTTTTTGAACCATTCTGGTCGCTTAGGTTCATTATAGTTTCTAGCACTTTCAATTTTGAGCATAACACATGTTATCCTAATCAATAAGCTAAAATTATCCTTGGTATGGCGACATCCTCACCTATTTATGATCATATAAATTCACCCCCCATCTCAATCGTGATAATCGATAATATATTCAACATCAAGCCCCTCACTATATCCTCATTGGTGACGATATTTATCATCGCAGTGTTGACACTATCCTTCGTCATTTTCTCACACGTGCTAAAGTTGAGCAAGTGCTTGATTCCTATCAGGGAACCACTTGTGGAAGTTATCTCTGTGGAATGAACACTACCAAAAATTCATGCGCAACAGATATTTTTGGCCTTCACTCTTTAGCAATTGCATTGACACAGTCAAACATTGTCCCAATTATCAATTATATGCCCCAAAGGTGCGACCTCCACCAACTCCCCTCCATCCTGTCATCATATTCATTCCTTTCTATAAATGGGCCATTAAATTTATGGAGTGTCAACCTCCATCTACTAATAACCATAAGTATACTTTTGGCCATCGACTATTTCACAAAATGTGTTGAAGCCATGGCCACATTCAGTAGCATGAAACTACCGCAACCCTATTTTTCTTTCATTAGGGGAATTCTGAGGTCGAAAATGGGCTTCCTAAGAAAAATATAGAACTAGAATAAAATTTATAAGAACCAATAGGATTCAAGATGATGATGTCAACCATGGGGGTTGATTCACCATTTTTTAAGTAAAAGGGTAAAAATATTAAATAATAATAAAATAATAAAACTAATTTTTCAATTTGTTTTTAACTTATCTCTCAATTTTTTTACTCAAATTTTGAGCAGGAGTACTCGTTGGATGCAAAATTATATTCCTCATCCACGGAGTACCCATGTTGCATACTTTTGATGGACCCCTCTATATAAAAATGAAAAATACATTAAAAACGTGATTGCAATCACGTTTTTCATGTATTTCTCATTTTTCATCTAGCAAGGTCCATAGAAAGTATGCAACATGGTTACTTTGTGGATGAGGAATTAAATTTTTCATCCAACGAGTACTCCTGCTCGAAATTTGAGTAAACACTTTGGGAGATAAGTTGAAAAAGTAGTTTTTTCATTTTTCCCTCCAAAATTTGATGATGTAATGAAATCTTATTTTACTATTTCTAGTATTATTTTATAATTTCCTTAGGAGGCCCATTTTAAACCTGAAAAATTCCCCTAATGAACCATGTGATCACTCGATTCATGGTTGCGAATCAATTTTTTTTACCATGGTTAACACTTTGAAGATGAGATCTCGTGTGAACTATCTTCCCCGTTGGGATTTGAACACCAATATTCATCATCTTATTACCCCCAAGGAAATGGCCAAGTTGAAGTTGTGAATAAAATCCTTCAAACTATGCTTCAACGGATGGTGAATAAACACAAGAACAACTAATAGATTATGCTCTTCCTCGCATTGTGGGCCTATAGAACCTCTGTCAAAACCGCCATCGGGTTCACTCCTTTCCACCTTTTTTTTGGAAAAGAGGCAGTCTTGCTGATCAAGTGTGAAATACCCTCCCTCCACCTTATTGTTGAACTCCTCCCAAACACCTAACGTTTAGAACAAATAATTATCATGTTTTATCATACCAATGAATACCGTCGTGTTGCATTTCAAACCATTGAAGCAGCCAAAAACCACGCCATAGATTAGTATGACCATAAATTCCACCATCATACCTTTCAGGAAGGTGAACTTGTTCTTTTCTATGATCAAGCTCATGATTTCTTGGGCATGGGAAGTTTGAACCATTATTTCTCAATCCTTACATCATTCGTAAGTGTTTTGGAAAGGGAGTGTACCTTTTATAGGATCCAGAAGGAGAACTCCTTCCCCATTCTCACAATGCACTCTACCTCAAGAAATTTTACCCGCAGTGTTTCACATTGAAATGTGTGTTCTTTTTTATTTCTTCATTTAGGTGGATTTCATCCCCCACCATCTCATCCGTTGTCTTCTTGCACCTTTCAGATGGATCCATCATCCACACCAAATAACGGTTACACCGATGGTTTGAGTCTCTTCTATAGGAATCTAACCTCAACAACTTGGGTTATTTTCACCCCTTTTCGTTTGTTAATCCACTCCAACAGCGTATACATAGGATTTTCCACCAATAACCAGGCCAAATATGATGTAGTGATAGGTTTGTTAGCATATTCCCTTGATCACCACATCCTTCACCTTCATGTTTGTCTTGATTCCTTGCTACTTGTCATGCAGTTGAGTGGCATTTATCATGAGTGTAATCTTGTCCTATTTAGAAAATATCCACGAGTTAAGCTTTTGGAACATGAATTTGAATCCATTACATTCAGTCATTTTCCTAGAGAAAAAAATTAAAATGCATATACCATTGAAAATAACATTCTATATTGGCATTTATCACATGCGTATACAAGGCAAAATCCATAACATAACCAAATTGCAAACCACAATCATCATTAAAAAATGCATAACCATATTATGTATCATAATATCCAACATATAGTGTTTAGAGTCCACTACTATAAATACATATGACATTCCCATAGCATTTTACATACAAAAATGAGGGTCTACATGTCCCTACCCCTAATCATTGTTCTCTAGTGGATCCTCTTCCAGTGGGCCCATTCCACCCACCCAAAATTCTTGAATTCCCTAACCGTTCATCGCTATGCACTTCGTGATGCCTCTCCACTCAGAGGGAAGCCCAATGCACAAATTTTTATACTGATATTATAACTCATGCCATATGTGACCTATCACCCTAGTCAGTAGCAAGTCTAACCTATGATGGAGATCCTCCAGTAGCGCATCACTATCTGATATTGATTGTGATTTTGATCTTGTTTGATCTGCAAACCGAGATGTTGCGACTTGTCCTGCATATCTTGTCATCCTCACCAGTGCTATATATGCATGCCACACTTTTGAAAATCAATACCACATAGATAAATTTTCTAAACTATACATGCGACCAAAATATAGAAATTATCACTTACCATATGGACCCCGTGCTTGTCCCTGTGGTAGTGGTAGATCAGGATCCCCTTGGAAGTTCATTCTGTTGTATGGATAGTCATTTATGTACAATGGTGTATGATCCCATTGAGAAAATAACTTAGGTAAAAACACCCATCCGACTCCCACAACTCCATCTCGTCACAATAGCTTCCCCCATTAGTGCATCCTCGGCTCATGTGGGCTCCCATCATAGATTTATACATGTGGACGGATGGTAGGGATCTTCTCAAAGAAGAATGAGCATAAAACTATCCAAAATTTACAATTATCATTGGCCCACTTCCTGCATAGACTCAACTGAAGTTTCAATGATGTCAGTAACATCTGGGCTTTCCCATAGTAGGTCCCTCCCAACTCACTCTCCACCAACATCATATACCCTCCAGAAATGTGGTGGAAAGAATGACTACCCAATTTTTGCACCATTTTTGCGGTCTTAGATCACGTTTCAAATCTCTCCAAGTCTAGTATTTGAATGTTTTTTTCCTTCACCAATGTCACGGATACACAATGATGGCCCAAAAACTCTCTAATATTCCTCCCATGAGCCAATACTAGATGAATCTCTCCCACCACCCCCAAGTGTGGAAAACTTGTCAAAAAGTATATTTCATGAATTGTGATCTCGATCCTATTCCCCTATATCATAAAATCCTCATGATATAGATCCCAATATCTCACAATTTGGGATAGCAGTGGCTCAGTCTCCCTCATAAATGGGTTCTCCAAGAAATTAAGTAACCCATATCGCGGTAGAGCCCCTCTGAAAACCTGATTCCCCTGAATCTCAAAATGAAGATCATCAACATCTCGTTCCTTTTATACCAACTCTAAATATGCCATACTTACAAAATACCACTATATTTTGTCATTTCAGAGCCATAACATGCTTGTTCACCACTCAATTTTAGCTCCCTAGAACCCACCAACACCAATTCTACCTCAGGTTAATAGCACCAATTTTCCCCTAAAAAATACACTCGACACACTTTTAATCCCATGTTTTGTGCCCTATGGCACCAAAAACAACCAAAAAATGGTGTTTCAATTGTGAGGAAGAGCTAGGGTTTCTCTTAGTTAGCTGAGGTCCTAATCAAATATTTTAATCCACTGGAAATGATGAGTAAGGTTAGGCCACCTAACTGAAAGTCATAGATCTGAATTCTGATGGTCTATTTTTCTACAATGAGCTCACAAAGATTTAGGTCATTCTCCTCCTCTCCAAATTCTCAAACATATCGCTTTGAAAGTGAATTGGATTTGGGGACAAGAAGCCATTTTATAGGAGAAAACCAAATGTTTTCATCACCCATTGTGACCAAACTATAGATTAGTTTGAAAAACCATTGGCACTACTAGAAATCTCTCACTGAAATCTCTAATGGATCTCTCTTTATTTTTGGAAATTTGAAACTTCATCAGGAAGCCATTTTTTCCAAGGCGTCTCACTCTACCACCTATTAAAATCGAATTTATTCATATGAACCGCTTGTACTCTGGTACCACTTTAACATTGCACTTTTTGACTCATGTTTCAATTTTTATCATGATTAACCATTATTTATTCATGATTTTATGGTCCCCTCTGGATCACCCCCATGTGGCAACATCATTCAGTCACCCTTATTTAGAGTATCCGAGATGAGTCACCCTTGCATTCATGGCATCTATTCAGAATATAAGTAAGTCTTGCTACAATGTATCATCCATATTTGCATCACATTCATCCCATTTTTCTCATATTTGACTTCCATCTATACTACTCCATATTTGAAAAGCCTCCATCTAAGTAATTTACCATCCCCTCTGGAATCGAGTCTGTCTTTGTCAAGTCAACTATGCATATCATGCTCTGACAAGGGAAGCCGTAAGTCCACCTCTCATCTTATTTTATTCCACCATCATCCACGATGTCAGTCTACCAGTCACATTACTATGATCCTTGTGCTTTTGTTGAGGAATCCTCATTGCCTCAACTTTCGTGAGCCCTCTTCTGTAAACTTAAGCACATGTATTCCAGGGGAGTGGATTAGAGGGAAGTGTAGCGTGGTTACAACCATCATCATTGTTATGTGCCTTGGATCAAGCAAATCAAATCATCGTTACCCTTTAATTTGGTTGTTTCTCATGTGCTCGAATCTAGCTCATTATCGCACGATCAAGAATCATACACTTGATGGTCTAGTGATCCAACAGATTGTATGATAATTTCACAAGTGTGTATGAGATGTTCCAGACCTCATGAGGGGGTGGCCCTTCAGGCAGCCCCCCACATACCCACATTACAACAGACTATGATCCAACCTTAGATATAGTTTCATAGATTTGAACATTTTGGTTTTAATCACTTACAACACCCACAATATGTATGTCTCCTTTAGATGGTCCATTTAGGTCTTCAAAGGCATTTCATGTTCAAGAGGGCTTCTTTAGTTGTGATCTCCACCTCACCATTTCTGCTTGGGGGCTTTGTGTCTCATGTACTCATATCAAAATCCTTTGTTTTCCATGCACATTATGTATATGGGACTCATTTTTTCATTGTATCACTTTATGTCCCATTTCATGCCAACATATCATGTATCATGTATGATGTACTTTTTAGCTCAGTTCCACATTTTTGGGCACACCACCATTATTATTTGTACGTAGTTATCTCGAAACGTATGGGTATGCCTCCCCTGACTCATTTGAGATCATGTACTCCAAACTAAAAGGAGACTGATATCATAATAGTAGGCTTCACCCCCTCCATTCCTTTGTCTTTCTTTGCATTGTTTCAACTCTCTCTCTCTCTCTCTCCCCTTTGGTGTCTCATGAAAGTGTAACCTACAACATATTTTGGTCATATGATTTTCTCCTGACGCTCTTACTTTGGGGGGAAATCTATTATCACTGAGAAAATGGTCACCTAGTCATTTCTAACTAGGTGGATCAAAATACACCGCGTAGGATTAATTTTACCATAGTAAAATCACTTTCACCATAGGAAATAATTTAGTAAACCATTTTTCCTAAATTATTTCTCATTAAAATTAAAAAACCACATAATAGTATTTAATAAATTATCATTTATTTAATATTCTATAAGAATACTAATTAAATCATTATTTGATAATTATTCATTGTCACATTTGACTAAATCACCTTGTAATAATCAAATAAATCACTATTTATTTATTATTCCTTATTCTTGTTTTTGGAATAATTTTTAAACCATTATTTAATAATTATTTCAAATTCACATTTTTCATAATTCTCACAAAGTGATTAATAAATCATTTTTATTTATTAATTACGTCAACCATTAACTAAATAAAGTTATTTGACCATTTTGACTGTCTTTTCCCTATCCAAAAAATATAATAAAGTATTCATAATAGCTAGATTTTGATTTGGTCAATAAAATTTTATTATTTTCCATTTCCTAATTTAGCTCAATACTTTTCTATAAATAAGAGGGTTTTCCATTCATTGTTCACCATGATCATTATCATCGTCACCACTATCATCTTATCACATTTGATCTCCAAGTTGAACTTCATCTTGCTTTTAGGTTTTGTACATATTGAGAGAGAGAAACAAACCGATGAAGCATAATGAAATCAAAAGGACCCATCCCACGGAGCGGGACCTATAGAACCATGTTTTAAATCTTCCCCACTAGGTGTTTTAATAAAGATATTATTCATTTGAAGTCCTCTATTGGGTATTACACTATTTATTTTTGTTGTTATATGTTTTGGGTTGCATATTATATTTTTGTTGCAAGGTTTTCTTATTTTGGCATTATAGATTTGAAGCACAAACAACCATATTTTGTTGTTAGGGTGACCTTTCACCAATGAATTAAGTGAAGCACTTTTGGTACACTTTCTAAGAATTTTCATGCTAACAGATACTTCTAAATGTAACCCCTAAAAGTTTCACCAAATACCTTTTGACTACTTCTAGTTGTGGATGGAATGTTGTATACCTCTTCAACTTTGTGTCCATATTCTCCAATAATGTAGTCCAAAATGAAATGATATATTTTATTTCCTTGTCTAAAATTACTCTCCTTGATATCCCAAAGTGCACCCAAACCTTTCTAAAGAAAAATTCCATTGCTTCCTTCCCGTTGATGGTCTTTTTATAGGGATTCTTTGAAATTAAATTTCGAATTAATCACATCATATATATTTCTCAGTTGATGTTTCGAACCCTCTAATGTGCTTCATCCTAAGGACCAGGTTGAAAAAACTGCTCTAACCTCAAGTTTAAACAACAGAGATGTATTAGAACACACATCTTGTTGAACCTGTTGACTACCATAACTAGGTTAACTACCACAAATTCCATGGAGATATTTTTCCAAAGACGATTGGGTATAGGTAAGGGATGATATAGACCCTATTTCGTGTTACTAATATTTTTGGTACAAAAAAGCATGAATCCTGATATGAACCTATATATATGTTCTTGCATCTTAGGACAATACACATACCTATGAAAATTGACCATTATCTTCCCTACACCAAAGTGCCATAAAAACTTGGAGGTGTGAGCCTCTATAACCAACTGCAATCACTCACCTTTAGGGACACACAACTTATCCAAACTATAGAGTAACTCATCCTAGAGATAATAATAAATTGTTTTTTGACCATTGTGCACATTAATTGGGCTTTGCAACTACTAAAACACCTCATTGAAGTCCCAATCCTCTAAATATGCATCTCTATATGCATCGTGGGTGAATAGATCCATGTGCATCATAGTTCCCAAAGCTGTGATCATATACGTGGGTGCCTTTGAAAGCATGTTGGCCAAATTTTTTATGCTTACCTTATATACTTAAACACTAAATGAAACTGCTATAGAGATCCCATCCACTTGTAATGTTTGGTCTGTTGTAGCTTACTCTAAGGCTACAGGTACTATAGTGGTTTATCATCTGTGTAGATTACAGTCTCCTTTCCTATCATATAGTGTTTCCACTTCTTCACAACTTTCACCATGAAATAGAGCTCCTTTTCATAGGTAAGGTATTTTAGAACATCCCCATGAAATACTTTAAATGGTTGCATACAAGCCTTCCTCCCTGCATCAAGACCACTCCAATGCCATAACCACTCGCATATATCTCCACTTCGAAGGGTTGTTGCAAGTTCGATAATACTAGAACTGGTGCTTGATTAATCTTTATATTTAAATCCTCAAAGGCCCTTTGTTGAACATTTCCCCATTGAAAACTCTTATAGTTTCTTGATATGGCATGGAACAATGATGCTACTAATAAAAATGAGGTTATGAATTTCCTCAGGTATTTCACTACGCTAACAAAAATCATGACCTCAGAAACATTAGTAGACACCGACCACTTCTTGATTGCCTCCATCTTGGAAGGACTATCTTCAACTCTCCTTCACTTATCACATACTCTAAATATACCAAATACTACTATGCAAAATCATACTTCTTAATTTTTTTCAACCAATTGGTGTTTCTTTAATGTCTCTAGAATGCGTGTTGAATGTGAGATGTGATCCTCCAAGATAGCACCATATATCAAACAAAGTTACCAACTTAACGAGAATTGTGTCTTCAAAACAAGAAATCTAGCCCAAGACCCCCTTGTTCTGTGCAAACAACATGTAAAAAACACACTTAAATATGAAAAGTGTTGATGTTGCCTCAAAGTTGTTTTTGTGTGGTTAAAATCCCTAAAGAAAAATTACCAATGGCATTAAAAACAAAAAAATTATGCAATTGACATGAAAAAACACCCTGAAAATGTGAAGTGTTGATGCCACATCAACATCATTTTTTTTTTCAAGTTAAAATTCGTAAAAAAAAATTAACAATGGCATTTAAAAAATAAAAAATTTATGCAATAAAAATGAAAAAACACCTCGAAATCAAAAAGTGTTGATGTTGCATCAATGATTTTTTTTGTTAAAATTCCAATATTTTTTTAGTAATGTCATTAAAAAAAAGTATCATGACTCCAAAGAACTTTAAAATTCCAATAGCTTTTTATAATAGTGTTAAATATAAAATATAAAACTCCAAAAACCTAAAAATTCCAATCATCTCCAACCGTGACTTTAAACTTATATATGATGACTCCAAAAAGCCTTAAAATGTTGCCATTATTCGTCCATGGCATTAAAGATAAAATATCATGACATTAAAAAACCTTGAAATTTCGGTGTTTTCTAGATATGAAATTAACATAAAATATCATGACTAAAATAACCCATAAAAAAGAAAAATTTAAAAAAATAAATAAATATCTCACTAAAAAAATAAAATTAAAAAATAATAATAATAAAACAATGTTATAAAATATTTTTTTTTTCAAGACAAATCTATATATATAGAAATTTAAAAATTTGTAAAAGCAAATAAAAAATTTTCGAATTTTTTTTTTTAATAATATTTAAATATTAAATTACAAATAATCATCATCATCATCTCTCTCACACACATATTAAATTTTAATATTTTTATTTTATTTTTTAAAACAATTTATTGTATTATGTTTTTTTTTTAATTATATTTCATTTTTCTTTATTTTTTCCTTTTTCTATTTTGTTTCTTTTTCAATTTGTTTATTTTTATATTTATTTTAAAATTTTTTAAAAATAATTTTTTTTAATGTTTTTTTTATTTTATTTTTTTCAACTTTATTTTCTTATTCCATTATTTTGATCATTTTTGTTTTTAATTGGTTTATAACGTTTTAATTTTTTTTATGTTTTTGCTTAAAAAAATTTGTTTTAAATGTTTTTAATTTTTTGTTTGTTTCTTTTTTTTTTCCTAAACAATGTATTTTTGTTTTTTTATTTTGATTTTGTTTTTGGTTAAAGATTTTTTTTAATTTTTTTTAAATATTTTTTGTTTGTTATTTTTACTTAACTTTTTAATTTTTTTTTATGAATCATCATTTTTTGTTTTAAAAAAAACGTTATCATTTTTGACATAAAATCCATAAAAAATCATGAAAATTGTTAATTTTTTCAAATTTTCTTGTTTGATTTTTTTTTTTTTATAAAAATCCTTATTTGACATGTCATTTTTAGCGAAAAAGTCCCAAAAATGTGTATTTTGTTAATTATATCTATATATAATATATTTTTTATTTTTTTGTCATGTGTTTAAAATGATTTTTTTATTGGTATTTATTTATGTGTATTGAAGTATTAATTAATGATGCATAAATATATAAGAAATCATAACTTCAAATAATAATTTTAGTTTTTCTTTTAAACTTTGCAAAAAATTGAAAATTTCATTACAAAAAAAACGTTCCAAAGAAAAACACAAACTTGAAAAACTCGTTAAAAAAAACATCTCAAAAGGAAAAAGACTAAGAAGAAAAAGACAACTTGAAAATCGTTAAATAACCAACATTTTAAAAAATGTGCATACTTAAGACATATTAAAATTTAAAGTCTCAAAAATATACCCCTGAAAAAAAGAAAAAAAAATAAAAATTGAAGAAAAAGAGTTTGATGTTGCATCAACACTTTTCAAAATCAGCATGAAAACCACCAACATTTTAAAAAATTTATCCATACATAATAAATAAGAAAATTTAATGTATAAAAAATAAGCCCCCCAAAAAATGAATTTATTGCATCAGCACTTTTCAAAATCAGCATGAAAATCACCAGTATTTAAAAACAAAAATCCATACTTAATACATAAGAAAATTTAAACTGTAAAAAATATGCTGCAAAAAAAGAGGCTGATGTTTTATCAAAACCTTTCAAAATTGGCATTAAAATCATGAATTTTTGCGACCTCTTAAAAACTAAGAACTCGATACAGTTCTTGTTATGTAACTAACTTTGTTACCAGTATATCATCCAAATAGAAATAACAAATGAATCTATAAAATGAGCAGTATATCATTAATTAACCTCCTAAAAGTACAAGTGCATTACATATTCCAAACAACGTGATCAACCACTCATGCAAACCTCTTCCAGTTTTGAAGGAAATATTCTAGGTATCTTCTTCTCTAACTTGAACCTGGTCATATCCAGAATTTAAGCCAAACTTGGGAAGTATTTCTCTTGTTGCAACTGATCCAAAAAATCATATATCTTTGGCAAGGGTTATTTGTTCTTGAGCATGATTTTATTTAATGCCCTCTAATCTATAACAATCCACCAATTCCCATTCTTATTTGGCATAATGGTGATAGGTAACCCACATAGTGAGCCACTTGGTCAAATGAAACCCTATTCTAGCAATTGATGCAAATTTTTTTCACCTCTTTCTTCTATAACAAGCTTCCTATATAACCCAATGTTTTGGAATGGGGAGTCTAGAAATAGCTAGATCTCATGCTCGACTTCCCTCTTGGTAAGTATCCCTTTAGGTTCCTAGAACAAGTCCCTATATTCTTGTAGCAACTCTTCGAGTTTTTTTTCCTATTTCTTAATACACTCCTCCAAGGATTTCTTCACTCTCACTAACTCTTCTACAAATTTTTTTCTCTTAAAAATAGTAAAACTTACTTATTTCTATAGCTAATTAGTTTCTTGGCTTGGTTGGAATTTATCAATGAAATTTTGTACTTTCCTTTATTCACATTGATGATGAATGATATTCTATCCTTAATGAGGTAGTACTAGTGATCCAGGTGGATATCGGTGGTCATGCACCTACTCCATTGGATCAAAGCATCTTAGCAACTTTTTCTAGAGTTTTCGGGTCTTGAACTTCCAAGGCCATTTTGAGGCCCTGAATAACACATTTTTTTTTGTGGTGGGGGGCCACGTGATTTTTATAGGCTCTATATTAAGCCCCATTTAGAATTTTTATTATTGGCTAGAAATTTCCAACAAGCTCCCAAGTGCGCCAAATACAGTTTGTATGCAAAAGTCACATCCTAGGAAGTTGATGTACCAACTAACCTTATCGAAGCCCAAAAAATATTTTAGTGTTTTTTTCTTTTAGGGTTAGGTTTTTTTTACCTCTTTGGTTATTTTTTATGTTAAAAGTTCATTCCCTCAGCTTCTTGTAATATCTTTGACGAATTCACATATTATCCACCTCTTTTTGTTCAAAGATAACTACCTAACCATTTTAGTCAGTTTGTGTCATATAGTATTTTTTATTTAACTTATTAATAGAACTTGGGTTTTCACCACATTATTGTAATATATATTATATTTCTCTGTGTGTTCCATTTATTTTCCTGCATTTTATTTCACTACTTAAATGACCTAGATCAATTGGTTGGTTCTCTACATGAAGACTGCATCTTGCTTGTATATATAGGGAGTTCCAAACACAACTCCCCGTACATTGAAGAGAATAAAATACGCTGTTATGCCATCAATAAAATTGAAATTGATAGAAAATATAATTTTTCATTATTTGGTTACTTTTATTTGTGAATCATTATTTACCCATCCCAATGGATATGGGATTGGATGACCATGAAATTCCAATTCCAATCTTTTAACCAACATTACAAAAATGATATTTTCTTGTGACCTTGAGTAGAACGAAGCATCAATATTTGTCTTCCTATCTTGTATATTTATATGAAAAAGTATGGTATTCCCATTCTATTCATGTTGTTTAAGGATACTCAGATTCACCGCCTTCTACATTGATCTATATATGATATTCTCATCCAAATATGAGCTAATTTCAACCTAGATGCTTGAATCAATGGCAATAAGGTTCTTCTTCTTTGCATGTTTCTTTATAATCTTCAAGTTTAGTTATAGGTACAACTTGCAACACTTATCCTCTGTATTACCATCAATGTTATAGTGGTTATAGTGGGTGTTTATATCTCGTCACTGGTATGTTGTGGTTGTAATTTTTCTTACCCCTTTCCACTTCTTCTTCCCCTCCCTAGAAGTGTCCTAGTGCTCCTCCTACTTCATCCCACTTGATTTATCTTTCTTTCAGCCTATTTTCTTTGGGTATTGTGCATGTAAAAAAGCCTCACTCACTAACATAGGTCTGAAAAACATCACTTTCTCCCAAAAATTATTTTTTAGACCCTTGGATACTTGAGGAATACGGATGGGTTCTTTTGGGAAATTCCTAGAATTATGCCATATTTCTAAAATTTGTGGTGTACTCTTATACACTCTACTCCTGCTTCTACCTAAAGTAATCCCACTAGAGAAACTAGTCCTATAGATATCCGATAGGGTAAAATTGTGACTCTATGAGGGTTTTTAAATCCTCCCACTTAGTCACTAGAGGATATCTTCCAAAATCAAGGTCTCCATGTGGCTTTTGCACGAAATCATGGAATGGCCCTCTAATTTCATCTAAGAAAACAAAATATTTTGTTCTTCCTCTATATGAAGAACACTAAAATAAAATTATAATTATCATAACCAATGATTTAGTTTCAAAGTGTTAATATCACCTTGATATAGCATGATGTAAACCCTCCCTTCCATTTTGAATAGGGATTTTGAATTGTTAATGATGCTTGAACTAGGTTTATCTTTTTCGAGTTTTTTTCATCTCCTTCTTTATTTCTTCCCAATATTCTGATCTCCCCTCTGATCAAGTCTCTATATTAGAACCCCCATATTCTCCAAATATAATGATATTACTGGTTAGGGCTTCCATGAGGAGTCTCACATTACGTCATATATGAAACTTTTGACTCTAGCCACACAAACCCCTCCTCTATAAGATCTTGATGCTTATTGATATATTTTCTGACTGTGATTCGTTTTTTATGACTTTCAACTTAGATAGTTTTATCCCTTCAAATCCCCAAAACATACCCCAAAAAAATACTATGATACCGATATGGTCAACAAAATTTTGTGGATATTCCACTGGACAATTCATCATAACAAACTTGATAAAATTATACTTAAAATATGAAATCTACAATGCGAGGTTTATTTCATCTTAGATTTTTGGATCTGTAAATAATAATTTATTGTGTATGTATGAAAACTATACTTATGTATAAAATATATAACAACAAAATAAAACTAAAAGCCACAAATTAACACAAGATATAACCTGTGAAACCCTTTTACGATAAAACCTAGATAGAAGGTGAGATCACTCTACTCTCTTTCTCTAAATGAAAAAATGGATGCTAGTACAAGTGAGGCTTGTTGCCCATGGGAAACTATAGTGAAAAAATACTATATAATTTATCTCTCCCTACCCACTCTTTGATACTCTACTCATCTTTGGAACAAAATGCACTCGAATAGAATGGAACCCATTTTCCTCCTAGTGGGCCAGTTAAATAACACAACTCGCTAGCCTCCTAGTGGTTAAGTTTGAACACTTAAAATCTTAACTAGAGCTATAATAATGTGAATTATAAAATCTTATTCATCATGATCGTGCGGCTAACCCATTTTCCATGATTAATGAAGGATTATGTGGCATACTCTCAAATTATGCTAGTGAAAATAGGAAGGACAACTTCTAAGTGACATAACGTTTTCATATAGGCTCTGATTGATGTAATTTTTACACCTTTGGAAATCACTCTATGTGTAGAATGATAGTGTTAGTATTTGCATACTTCCACCAGGGATCAAAACACATTTGCATGTGCATCTTAGGTGTCTCATACTAAATAAATTTTTCATCATTCCATTAGGTCATGACTTAAAATTGTTCTGCTGGTGGTTGTCCTTGTCAATAAACTCCACTCTCCCTCCAAGATTCATATTGCTGACTCATTCCCATGTCCCCTTGAGCATAATAACACTTATGGAAATGCTCGTTTCACTTGAAAGTCTTTTAAGTTAAAATCTCATTCAAAATTAGGTCAAAAAGTAGTCCCATTAGATCATTAGAGTTTTGCACTTCTCAAGGTCATTATTTCATTTAGATGAGGTCAACATATAAATGAGAGGGATTTAATAAGATCATCATGATGTTTTCATTATAATTTAAAGGTTGTATTTTCAGTTTGAAGATTTTTTTATCAAAATTCCATTTTGATAGAAAAGTCACCTATGTAATTTATTTTAATTTTTTCAATTGTAATTTTATGCTATTATATGTAATAATTTCATCCCAAAGCTATAAAAGTAATTATTTCAAGCCTCAGTGAGCAAATGAAAAAGGAAACTCCATGACATCAGCAACCTGCAATGCAAAAAGGTCAAAAGAAGCATCAATGACAAGGAAAAATACATCAAACCTTAGAAAAAGTGGGTATTTCAAGTTAAATCAAAATCCACATGCCTATAAATCCCATCAAGAATTTCAAAAATTCCATTGTTACCCTTCAAAGCATCAGGAGTATTCAGTAAGGAAATTTTTCTAAGTTTTTTGAGCAAAATTGGGCCAAATCCAGAGGTGCTATGCATTCAGAAGGTTGGCGTTGCGCGTATGATCTGGCACTACATGCCTGCCCAGTGGCGCTGCTCCCTCGCCAGGAGAAATTAGTGTAAATTTTAAAGGCATTGCATGCTCAGAAATGTGGTGTTGTGCATTTGGATATGTGTTGCACCCTCACACAGCAACGTTGCGCCCCTACATAGTCAAGTTTGCTGAGGCTTGTACCACCTAAAACCACTTCAAATAAACTTCAAAATTTTCCTAATTCCTCCAAGGATGTTATAAACAATAATTACACCCTCATTTCCTTTTTTCTAAGCTATTTGGTGGCTCTTTAATGTTTTTAAGTGAAACCCTAATGAAACCCTAATTTTAATTTATGATCACTGTTTATACACCTTGTTCACTTTCCTTAAACATATATTAGTCACAAGAAGGGTAAATTTCATTCACCTAGGTCTTTCATTGACCTATTTTGTTCATTCAATTCATTCCCTTCACTCATTCCCTTCACTTGTTCAAGCTAGCCATCTCATCCCCTTCCCCTTCATCTCATTCCATTTGTACCCTAGGGCTTCATAAGTTAGAGTTTAAAATGTCTAAAGAAGAAGATGGTGGTATTGGTGAGGCACAAATGCTAAGAATAAATGACCATAAAGGAGGAAAAATTAATAGTTTTGAACCAATCACTATAAGAGAACTTTTGGCCTCTCCTCTCATTGTATCTTGCTTCAAAAATGTGGGTTTTTTTTAGTTTTGTGAGAGAGTGTAGTGAATTCAAAATCACTCGGGGCTAACAATATTGTTCATCACTAAACTACATGAAAAATAGGTCACTATTGATGGGGTCACCTTTGATATGTCCACAAATTCTATTGCAGCTGCGACAAGGATCCCTAGTGTGGGAGAGAGGTGGTTTAAACTTGGATATGAGATATTATGAACTGTACCTCAAACCTAGGTACAAGGATTAGAAGAAGTAAATTTTCCCTTTTTCTCATCTCCTTGACCGATATGTTTCAATGATGAGGATAATCATGAAATACTTCACTTGTGAGGGGAGGTTTTCTCGACTCTACTCATATCATATCTGACTCCTCATGCATTTCACTAGAGTTAGAATGCTACACATACCTTACTATATTTTCCGAAACATTTAAAAAATGGATTACATTGTGAAAAAGAGGGATACAATCATCAAATGCAGAGTCTATTTCATCATTCACTCATCAAAATGGTGGTCATGCATCAGCTTCAGCAGAAAAAAATTTCATGGGATGAATTCATTGCAAATGAGGTTTTCACTACCCCACCTAGCCATCATGAGCAGGATATCCCTTCTGCTATGGTCCTGTGTTTTGATAGATTGGCTTACCAAAAGACAAGGCGACATCAGAACCAATATTTAGAGTTCCACGATGTAGTCCTCATGTTCTCAGAGAGGGATCTCTCAAATTATTTGTTTGCAAAGGTATATCTTGTTTGCTTTTAAGTATTGATTTTATACTAGTTATCAAGTGCAAGTGTTTGTTTGTTTGTTTGGTTGAATTGGCACAATAGAGCATAAAAGGTCTAGGTAGTATAGATAGAAAGAAGAAGTGTCAAATTCATTGGGAAATGGAGTCAAGAAGAGGTATATGACAAGCTTATCAATGGATATGGGATATCAAAGGCCAAATCTAACTTGGCCATAGGATCCTTTAGTTTTTGTGAATGAGATGGACATCAATGATTTGAAAAGAGAAAATAAATTCTCAACAAAGGGAACTTGAAAACATAACTTGAACAATAAAGATGTATTTGATAGACAGGTCTAACCATGAATTCTACAAACCACACTTTAAGCAAATGATGACTTCAAGAAAAATTTTAAAATGAAATCTAAGATTCGGGAGCACATCCTATTTCCTCAAAGGTTTTATTTCAAAGGACTTAGAAAACATAAAAATTCACTGATATTTGCAGTCCTAGAAGAGGGAACACCTAACACATATATGATCACGACTATAAAGACCTTTAAAACAATTATTCAAGTAGGGACAAAGGGTATGATCAAAACAGACCTCCTTGGCTAACTATAAACAATGGTACTTCAAAGGGAGACTTCAAAAACAGTGTTCAAGTGGCAGCAGACAAGCAGGGAAAACCATAAATCACGTTGAAACCAACTATTTGAACTATTAGAGATATAAACAAGCATGAGGGCTAAAGAGAAAGATTAAAGACTCTAAAATACCTCAGCAGAAGAAAACATAAAACAGTGAAGGATAAACAGGTCTAAGGTGCTTCCAGGAGTCATTTCTTAGCCTAAACTTTTCATCCTACTGTAGTAAGAATTTATGAAACATAATGAAAAAAGGAAAAACAACAGACAATTCAGAATACATCACCAAAAACCAAGTTCAGGGATCTAATGATAGAAACTTCTCAAGAAAAATCATGTCAAAACATAATCTAGCTTCCAAGACTTCAATTTCTTCCTCAACTTCAAACAAACTATGTATTATTTCAGAGAGTTTTAGTGTTACAACTAGTGAACAAACAACAACTTCTCATCTTCTTTAGAAGTATTTATAGAAGAAATGAGGATTTGGAAGAGTTTTAGGATTGAAGTGTAACTAATTCTACACTAAATGCAACTCCTAGCCTTGAAAACCATGCAAGTCATAAGGCAGGAAAGCATTGAATTACAACTCTGTTTCATTTACTCTGTTTCTGCTTTTTTAGGCTTAATGGGTAAAAAGATTGACTTTGAAGCCTATTTATCTTTTATAATAACTTTACTGACAATTTGAAATATCTTCCTTTGTTTGAAATAACTGTTTTGTTGTCTTTAGGAAAAATATCACTAACCAGGCAATAACTATGCCTTCTTTTGATTTATTGAGGTTGTAGGTGGCACTTTGGTAGCTGAAAAGGATAATTGGCCTCTAATGTGGCAGTGGAGGCCTCCTTTACTGATATTTTTCCTTGTTTTAGTTTTAAACACCTTAATCTGTCTTTTGCTTTATGTTTAGGCTTAATTAAGTCCTTGATCTTTGTTCCCGAGTCTTTGTTCCTTGACACTGTCTTTATCCTTTAAACCTGTGGATTAAAAACGTTGATCTTCAGAATTTTAGGCATTAATCCCTTTATCTTTGATTCTTAACTGATACACTTTTCTTAGCTTGTTTATATAGGTGGATTTCTGCTAATGAAGGGCTTCTACTAAACCCTGGATCGTGATCTAGATGATTTACACCTGGATGAAAAACTCGCAGCTCCTTTTTCCTTTGATTTTAAGCCACAAAATCATAATTCTGGGCCCTTTTATCACCTGACTGTGACTTGGGAAAAACACAGAGAAAACACCATTTGAACCCTGCAAAACACACAAAAATTATTATAAAAGCCTACGGAATTTGGTTAAGATTGCTTCAGAGGTTTAATGGAGGGGATGGAGCTGTGTGAAATGGAGGAATTTGCAGTAAAAAAGGGAGAAAACCCTTGGCGGAAGCGAAACTGCTGCAAATGAAGTTTTGGCGCGATAGTGAATAGGAGCCATCGGATTAGGATGATCAACGGCGGAGATCGCCCAATGGAGTCGCTTGGAGATTAGATGGAGGGAAAATGACTTTGGGGTTGCGATCTAATGTAGGCCGTTCGATCGCAAAGATCGACGACTGAGATTAAATGTAAAACTTATGGGATTAAGTTAGGTGAAAAATAAAATGAGGGCGAGATCAAGTTAGGACCCTCCAATCTCTGAGATCGACGGCCAGGATCAAATTAGGAATTACATTGCAGAGGAGGGAGTGGTATAGCAGAAAACCATTAGTGGTCTTCGCGCAGCATTGGAGCGGTTTTAGATTTTGGCCAAAAAAAATGTAGTTCCATTCATCGCGCGACACCTATCCCTCCCAATACCGCCCATTTCGCGTTTTTTTTTGGTGTTAACTCACGGGCGCAAAAAAAAACACAAAACGCATCATCCACCATCGGATCAGATGCTCCAGATTCGACGATGCAGATCACATGCGATGGGGAAAGTTGCGCAAGCAGGAGGTTCTGGTGCGACCTACATTAGTTTTGTCGCCTATTGGGAAAGTTAAGTGGCAGAGAAAAAATTCAATTGAACAATTGGTTTTATCGAGTTAAATCCCGACCATAAGATCATTTAAATGAATGGTTGGGATTTAGAGAAGGAGTAAAGAATGTGGAAAGGAGGAAAGGGACGAGAGGCAGACAGGTAAAGCCCAATGGCCGTTGATCTGGAAAGATCAACGGTCCATATTCATTTAAACCTTTTCGTCGGGGAACGGAAAAATAGAAGGAATAATGGGTTTGGAAGAGGGTTTTAGGCCTTTAAGTGCCCGATTTCGGGGCTAAGGCCACATGAGGTGGTGGGTTAAAGGATAATAATCCCTCAAGGGCTTAATGCCTTTGTAAATGCAAAAAGAGCACTTTTAAGGCCAAAAACAGGGGTTTTTAAGGCCAAAATAAGGTTCCGGTAGGTGAAATGAAGGAATTTAAAACTAAATATGGGGGGATAAAAGTTTTAAAGGGGGGTTTTGATGCTTTGAAGGTTAAATTAAGGTTAATGGAGGAATTTCATGGAGGAAACAAGGATGAAAATGGAATTTTTTTATGAGTGAAAGGAGGAGTGAAAATGATGGAAAATGAGGTTTCATAAGCAGTTTTCTCTTAGTGAACAGCAGGTTCTTTAGGATTAAAAGGGAAACAACAGTGAAGATTAACTCAAAGAGTAATAATAATCATAAAAAATTCAAAAGATGATAATTTTTCAAAGGGAACTATCTCTTGAAGTTTTGAAGACAAAGTCTAGCCACCTCTTGGTATAACAAAATTTATAGGTGGCTAACAGTGGCTCCACTTGGGGAGGACAACTGGTTATTTAGGTGTCTAGAACCTCAGCTATTGATCTCTGGATCTCATTAACTCACTGCCTTCATCCCTTTCGCAGCAACTTTCTTTTCCTTTAGCTGACCTTTCTCTGATTTGATGACCTCTGCAGCAATCTGATACAGTGGAATTCTATCAAAACTAAATCTCTACCTACCCATTCCTAATGATCCTAACATTTTTTCTTCTTTTAGAGTGCATTTGGACTAGAAAACTATATTCAACAAAATTTTATTCTTTTGAAAACATGAAACTAATATATTTCTACTTTTATTCCTCCATGAACTCAATTTAAATAGTTGATTTCATAAGTTTCTCTACCTAACTACTATCTGTCAGGGTTAGACTGTCTGACATACCTTTATTCTCTAATTACTAAAACAGGAAATTCAAAAAAAACCAAGACAACACTAAGCAGTTTGACTTGCTACAGATCTATGACATAAAAACAAGCTGCACATAGACTAAAATTTGCAAAAAATTAAAACAAAATTTCTGAAGGCTCAAGATCTAAAAACTAAAACATCCTTCATTATCTCTTCAGCTTTGATTTTGAATTTGTTTGAGCCGTCTTTCTCTTTCTTTCCTGGTTCAAGTTTTGAGCTTTTCAGAACCAGCTCTTCATCAATCTCAAAGGTTCAGATTTTGAGCATGTTTGAACCTTCTTTCTTCTATCCTAATCTACCTTATTGATAAGCCAAGATTATTTTGTTTGGCTGATCTAATTCACTAACCTATCAACAGTAAATTGAAAATCTAATTAGTCATGATTAGGCTGTATGACTAACTAGAAGTGTGTTTTTTAGGAGTGGCATTTGAGCTTGCACACATTCAGACTTTGTCTCTCTTTTTTGGTATGGGGCTGTACCTTACTTGTTTTGAAAATCTTCCCTCTTTTCTCCTTTCTATTGTTTTTTGTATTTTTATTTTTCCTTAAAAAAAAAAATCAACAACTAACTAAATGCTCAAAGCTAAGCTTTATTGACATTCCTATCTAACCTACTCTAACTTGGAATATTTACATTTTTAACTTACAAACTCTCTTTTCCAATACATCCAGTCAATCAGATGGTTCCATGACTGGTCTTTTCTCATCTCTTTGAGAAAGTAGGACAGACAGGGGAATTCCCATTTTCTTTGTTTCTTAGCAATATTTCTAAAAGATTTTGTTGTACTTGGTGATATCCTATTGTTTGCAACCTTTATCCCTTCTTCAGATGTCCTTAGGAAAACTACATAGGGATCTTGAAATAATGCCTGGTTAGGATTATCTAGAAGATAGGTTCCAACCAAGCTTACCTTTTCCTCCACTGGATCAAGATTGAGACTTCTTTGAGAAAGAACCTCTTCCTCATCTTCATTATCATCTGAACTAGAGGACTCATCATATATTGTAGTGTTGTCCTCTTGTAGTCCTGGTATGCTCTGATTCAGTGGATTGTATTTTGTGAAGAGATCATCATATTATTGAGCAAGGGTATCTTTTATTACCTCAACCCTTTCAGGAGAAGGCTCCTTATCTTCATCCTGCTCAAGAAATTCCTCTTTCTTCTCAACCTCATCATCAAAACTGATAAATTTCTGATTCCCAATTATGTGAAAGTTATTCCTGATGGGCAGCATTTTTTGATTATTTCTTTCAAGCTGATGATAATGAAATTCATGATACCAATCCACTATTCGTTGCCCTGCATGATTAGTTTCTATTTGGAGCTCATCATTATCATCAGACTGATCAAAAGTTGGAAAATCATAAATATAAACAATTTCACCAATCAAGCATATTGGGTTATCAGTTTTTTTTTCTTTTAGTTGATATACAAGTTTATTTTTTGTTTCAAGACAACAAGATTCAGTAGGTAGATGAGTAGAAGTGTTTTGTTCAAATGAAGTTTTGAGGGCTGGTTGTTTATTTAATATCTGATCAATTTCTTCTTTCGTAAAAAGAGAAGGAATTTTCTCTTTTCTTTGGACAGAAAAACAACAGTCCTCTACGTCTTGAGTTAACTGTCTTTTAGGCTGGATGTCTTCTTGAGCCTTTTCTAGTAACTCTTCACTTGTGCTAGTAGGGAAACTTTGAGGGTCTTCTACTGTTTCAAACAACTCTTCATGATTTTTATGATACTCAGTTAGAATAGAAGGTTCATGAGTTGTTTCTTCTACATTATTAGGATGCCACTCTTCTTGTGTAATATAAAAAGATTTACAACATAGAGGGAGAAGCCCTATATGTGCTAATTCTCCTAGCACATCAGATTCTACGTTTTCCAAGTGGATACTTGTTTCCTCAAAATGCTGCTCACTATTAGTATTTGGATTTTGGTCAGAAATTTCTCTTAATAGTGTAATACAAGATAGAGGTATGTTGTCAAAATTTTCTTGACAAATTTCTTCATTGTTTTCTTTGTAACCTTGCTCGTCACCTTTTATAAAGTCTTGAGCATCATACATGTCTTGCTCATTTCCTAGGTTTTGTAGTGGTTGAATTTGTTCTTGATCTGGTAAAAGCATGGGCTACTCTAGGTCATCAATTTTGAAATTAGCCTCACCTAGAAGAGATGATGAATCATTATTTAGGTTTACAGGGATATCTTGAGGAATTTCCTTTATTTCTTGGTTGGTTTTTTCCTCAACTTATTCATCTATATTCTTACAATTTTTCAATAGGATATTAAACTCATGAATGGCTGTTAAAAGATCTTCAGAATGTATTTCTTCTAAATCCTCATCATTGTCTATAATGTGTTGGGTGATGTTTTCTGATGGATCATAGTGTATTTCACCCCATGATAATTATGTAGTGTTTCCTTTATAGTTCTCATAAAACACATATTCAAGGTCCTTTAAAGAAAACAAACTACCAGATTTCAACCATTCATACCAATCCCTAGCTTTTTCTTCTAATGTTAACATGAACATTTTCATCAGGAAATATTCATGCCATTCAACCTTTAACCTCCATAAATGTATGTGAAATTTGATAAGATGCAACAATGGGTTATCAAACTTTTCACCTTGAAAAATGGGAAGGTTGTCATCCCAATTCACTTGGGGCATCTTATGTGGAAACCTGGGGATATGATCTCTACTCATTGGGGCATATCTTCGTTGTATCCTTGGAATCATGTTTGTAAATCAGGAAAAAGGTCACTGTGTCTATTCAACCAGTTCAACGTCTTATACCAGTGGAGTTATTAGGTCTTTTGGGATTTTAGAGTCGCCAGGTGGAGGATTTTGAACTTTTCTATCCACCAACAGCATGATTGGATTTTCTCAAAGCATTCCCAGGAGAGTTTACAAGGACTAGTGAAGTAATAGGCCTACTGGAGCCCAGTGGAGTCACCAGGTGGAAATTTTTAGCTCTTTTGGAGGTAAAATGTTTTATGGTCCACCACCATGTTTATTATGAAGCCAATCTGAAATATTTTTGGGTTTTTTCTGAGTTTCTATGTTTGTTTGAAAGACTAATGAGTCTATAAGAGCTTGCTAGGCAATTATGAACTGAGTGGTCCCACCGTGATCGCCATTATGTTGAGGTCCTGTGTTTTGATAGATTGGCTTACCAAAAGACAAGGCAACATCAGAAACAATATTTAGAGTTCCAGGATCTAGTCCTCTTGTTCTCAGAGAGGGATCTCTCAAATTATTTGTTTTCAAAGGTATATCTTGTTTACTTTTAAGTATTGATTTTAGACTAGTTATTAAGTGCAAGTGTTTGTTTGTTTGTTTGGTTGAATTGGCATAGTAGAGCATGAAAGGTCTAGGTAGTATAGATAGAAAGAAGAAGTGTCAAATTCATTGGGAAATGGAGTCAAGAAGAGGTTTATGACAAGCTTATCAATGGATATGGGATATCAAAGGCTAAATCTAACTTGGCCATAGAATCCTTTAGTTTTTGTGAAAGAGATGGACATCAATGATTTGAAAAGAGAAAATAAATTCTCAACAAAGGGAACTTGAAAACATAACTTGAACAATAAGGAGGTATTTGATAGACAGGGCTAACCATGAATTCTACAAATCACACTTTAAGAAAATGATGACTTCAAAACAACTTTTAAAATGAAATCTAATATTCAGGAGCACATCCTATTTCCTCAAAGATTTTATTTCAAAGGACTTAGAAAACATAAAAGATTCACTGATAATTGCAGTCATAGAAGAGGGAACACCTAACACATCTATGATCACAACTATAAACACCTTTAAAACAATTTTTCAAGCAGGGACAAACGGTATGATCAAAAAAGACCTCCTTGGCTAACTATAAACAATGGTACTTCAAAGGGAGACTTCAAAAACGGTTTTCAAGTGGTAGCATTGAAGCAGGGAAAACCATAAATCATGCTGAAACCAACTATTTGAACTATTAGATAAATAAACAAGCATGAGGACTAAAGAGAAATATTAAAGACTCTAAAATACCTCAGCAGAAGAAAACATAAAGCAGTGAAGGATAAACAGGTCTAAGGTGTCATTTCTTAGCCTAAAATTTTCATCCTACTGTAGTAAGAATTTATGAAACATAATGAAAACAGGAAAAATAGCAGACAGTTCAGAATACATCACCAACAACCAAGTTCAGGGATCTAATGATAGATCCTTATCAAGAACAATCATGTCAAAACATAATCTAGCTTCCAAGACTTCAATTTCTTCTTCAACTTCAGACAGTGTTAGTATGAATCCCTTGTCGAAGTGTACGAAAAAGGACCACTTTAGCTACGCATAACTAATAGCCCTAACAACAAAAGTGGCTGCCAATATCTTCAGATCTACGATTAGTTAGACAAGAAAATAGCTGCAAAACACCAGATCTATGTATGGAAAGACATTAGCGATGCAAATAAGGTTTCTCCACATCTATCCAACAGACAAGACAAGAACACAATTTTTTGAAAGAATTTTTATATTACAGGGCACCTGGGAGGAAAACAAGAAGGTGTGTCCAGCTCTCCTCAATGGGATGGGTTCTTTGTAGTCCTCAGCACTTCAGATCTAAGCTTTCTCTCTCTTGTAGGTGTAGAAAACCCAATGCAGAAATGTAGCTCAATGGGAGCAAATGATGAAAAATGAGACCAAGTGTATAGATCCAGAGTGATCTAATAGGCAACAAAAGGTGAAGAATGATGGGGAAAACCCTCCTATTTATAACAAAATATTGGGTCATTCTAGATCTTGGTGCATGATTAAAATAATTTTAACCAAATCTAGATCCACCTTTTATGGAATATTTTATTATATTTGTTGGAGGGAAAGGGTCTTTGACTTGGGTCAAATCCCTTGATTAGTCAAAAATAAATAAATAAATGATTTATTTATCTTTTTAAAGAAGTGGTTGGAAGCTAATCAAATAAATAATGATTTATTTAATTATTTGTGGGTGATTTGGTCATATTTAACAAGGAATATTATCTAAATAAGATTTAAATAATTATTCCTAGAAATTAATAAGATAAATAAAGGTTTATCTAATTAATTCCTTTGATTTTGGGTTAAACATGACTGGGAATAATAATTAAATTATGGTTTAATTAATTATTCCATGAGGAAAATCAAACAAATATGGGTTTGTTTAATATTTCCTTTTAGGGTTTCCTGTTTTAACATAGTGAAAGCGGTTTTACTTAGGGTAAAACTGGTCTTACATGGTGTACTTGGGTCCATCTAATGATAATAAGTTAGATGACCAAAAAATGGTGTAACAGATTGCCCCCCAGTGTGCGAGTGTCAGGAGCAAATCGTATGACCGAAGTACGTTGTAAGAACACAATCACTAGACAACAAAAGGGATGTCAGAGAGAGAAATGTGAGGTAGATAGTGTGTTGAAGGACTAGACCCTGAGGAGATGAGACTCGCAGGTGCAACAAGTCTCTTTTTATGAGAGGGTACCTGTGCTGAAGGCGGCGGGGGAGGCATACCTATGCCCGCCAAGACAAAGTACAAAAGAATAGTGTGTCCAGTAAACAAGGGACCGAACCATAAAGTACAGCTGGCATAATAATTAGCTAGATAAAAATACAATGAGGAATCCCACATACATGCTGTGCCTGGGATAATAGCCAGGACTTGTACAATAATATCTGAGTACATGAGATACAAATACAACCGAAATTCCCCCTGCAAATGGGGAAGGGCTCACAAAATCTGACTGATACATGCAAATCGAAGAGGCGCTGCAAGTGGCTATGGCCAACATCATCAAATATCTGGAGCTGCATCGAAGGCTGCAAAGAAGAGGTCATCCGGGCATGTGGGGGGCTACCTACAGGGCCACCCCCTCATGAGGGTTCAAACATCTCACACACACCCGAGAATCATCAAGAGCGGCTGCTGGATCACTGGACCATCAAGTATATGAATCTCAATTATGCTGAAGAAGCTGGAGAAACAATCAAGCCAACGGGAAAGGAGATATCCCATTGCCTGATCCGAGGCCCCGAATAGGAGTGAAAGCTGGAACCAAGGTACAACGCCCTCTAGACCTGGCTTCTGGAATAAATGAGATGATGTCGATAGAAGGAGGTCCGCCATAGTTGAGGCAATGAGAGATCCTCGACTAAGGCACGAGAGAAAAGAGTAGAGCGACGGACAGACTGACACTAATGATGATAGTGAAGAGGAAAGGACTGAGTAGCTAATGGACAACTTCCCTTGCTAGAGAATAAATGGCGTGAATGACATGGCAGCGACTGACACAACATCATCAGGGATGGGGGACAGTGGAACTGAAGATCATAATGCGCGACACAAGAGAGAGACCAATCAATGACAGATGGAGGGCTATAGTGGGGTACAAAGGGACTCGATATAGACTCGATGGAGGGAATGATGACTCAATGTGGATGCTCTAAACAAGGGCGACTCGATGGTGCTGCCACACAGTAAAGGCCCCAATGGGGGACCATGGAAACATGAGTACATGATGGGAACTCATGACGAAAATCAACACGAACGAAGACAAGTAAGGAGGCAAGATGGTGCCCCAAGTACAAGTGTCGTAAGTGAGGAAATTCGATTTTAAGGAGGGGTGAAGTGACCCTTCTTGGACAAAATGTGTCCTGGTGGAGTGTTAGATCTCAAAAAACTAACAGATACCCATTTGAGGGCTCGGTGAGAGCTTTCCAACAGTGCAGACGGTTCGTCAAACGGGGCTACGGTGTGGTCACGGCAGTCGAAAGAAGAAACGGGGGTTCTCTTTTAATAAGGAGGTTTTCCCTCCAAAATCACTCATTTGCTATTGTTGCTGTGGTGAATGTAGAGAGGAGAGAAGGCCCTAAATCTTGCGGCGAACGTAGCGGACAAACCGACCGTTGGAATCGTGATCCGTCAGTTGCAGGTAGGAGGTCTAACTTTTCTCTTGCATTTTGATGGATTACTTTTTCAGTTTAGGGCCCAGAAATCCAGGAACAGTCCCTCCTTCATCTCTACGGCCGGGTCACACTTTTTGGGGCAAAAAATGCAACCTAGGACGCAGGTATCAGGGCAAAAAGTGCGACCTGGTCCAGAAAAGAGCAGAAAACTGCGACCTGGGAGATGAGGGGGTTCTGGTGCTGTTTTATGGCTGGAAGTTGGGTTTTGGTGTTTGGTTATGGTTTTCCCGATCTGTACGCTGACAAAAATGATGTGTTTGTGCAGGTATGGCAGAGTTACGGGTCAACTGGAGAGAGAGAGATCTGGGGACACTACGGACAGAGATCCAGGCGGATCAGGGCGTCCGCCGTGTTTTGGCTAGATTTGGGGTTCTCAAGTTTGTGGAGAACCCGTTGATGAGAGTAGGGTAACCATTACTGGCCCGGATTATCAGTTACTGGGATCCATATCAGGAGATCTTTGTAGTGCAGGGGCATAGGATCGAGCTGACGGTCCAGGACATGTACTTCCTGACTGGTCTCCCGCCACTGGGGATGGTGGGAAACACACAGCCAGTGTTGCCGCGGGGGTGGCATATCATGGAGTTCGTGGAACGCCATTGTTGACCGGGTCTCCAAGTCAAGGGGACTCGAATACCGATCGGGGATCTAGAGAGGCTAGAAACCCGTGCAGTGGCCGCAGCTGTGCTGCGAATTCTGGGCATCCAGGCGTTCCATCACATCAGTGGGGGGCAGATGATGATAGTGGAAAGTGTGTTGGGTGGGACCTACTATGGGTGGGCGCAGATGTTATTGGTGTCGCTAAAGCGACAGTTGTCGTTATATAGGCGGTAGGTGAATCATGACTGCTCATATGGGACTTTGTTGTGGGCCTTCTTCTTTGAGAAGATCCCGACCTTGAGGCCTCGTGTACAACTTCCAGATGGGGGCCCGAGGGAGCCCAGGATGCGCTGTTGGGGACGGCTACTGTGCAGAGGAGGAGGAGGGGCGGTCAGGCGGGTGTTTCGATCGGAGTTCTTTGCCCATTGGGATCAGATGCCGCTGTACATAGACGACTACCCCTATAGTGGGATGAGCTACTGTGGGGATCCGTATCTGCAACTTCCGCCTGGTCGAGTCTGGGGGCCCGATGGTAAGTGAAAAATTGCTATTCTTATGTGGGCATGTTAAAGTTTTTGAATAGTAATTGATGATACTGATTCATGTACTTTTGGTATGCAGATATAGCACTGGTAAAACTGGCCGGATATATGGGACGACCGGCAGCGTCTGGAGCTACAGGTCCAAGTGGGTCGAGAGCAGCGCAGAATGAGGATGCAGCCGCCCTGCTGGAGGACATCCACCGTAGATGCGAAAGGTTGTTGACCGGAGTATCAGAGCACGGGTGGCAGGACTTAGACAACCAGTACATAGAGCCATGTGTGGGTCTCCCCTCGGAGTGGCGAGGTGTCATGCGGCGCATGGCGATGGCCGGTCAGGCTATGCGTGATCTACATGCTCCAGGGGCAGAGCCATTGGCCCGGGAGCCTCCAGATAGTGATTAGGGGTAGGGGCATGTGGTGCCCCCTGTGATGTATGTAGGGGCAGGTGGTGCCCCCAGTTTTGGGTTTTTGTTTGTAACATGCTATGGGCATGTCGTATGTATCAGAGTGGATGGACTCTAAACATATGTTTTGCGACACATATTATGGATATGCATCGTTTTTTGATGGTTGATTTAATGTTATTGTCTTGTATGAAATGTGTGTGATAAATGCCAATCTAGAACATGGTTTGCAATACTATCTACATAGTGATTCTGTTCTCGAGGTACATGGTTGAAAGTTATGGTTTCAAACACACGTATTAAGATTTTCACTCGTAAATAGCGTCTAAATAGCACAGGGTTATGCACACGATAAACACGATTGAGTTGCATTACAAGAAGCAGGGAATCCAAACGAACGTGCAGATGGAGGATGCGATGAAAGGGAGCATCAGCTAACAGACCACGCACTGCATCATATTCGGCCTGATTGTTGGTGGCAGAACCAATGCATACCCCGTTAGAAAGAACAAGGGCATGCAAGGGGGTGAAGATGGCCCAACCTGCCGAGGCTAGATTCCTGGAGTAGCGACTTGCACCATCGGCGTAGCCGATAAAGGGTGTGGACGGGGGGTCCTGCAGAATGGTGTGACAAGACAATAAATGAGGGGATGAAAGGAAATGACGGCGGCGTGAGTGTACATAAGTCATCGGGCGACAACCGCAGGAGGGAGTGTAAGGGGCAGGATGACCAAGACTCAGACAAGGTGGTGTATGAGGACTATCGGAAACATGATGAGGACTCGGGCTGCAGAGGTCAACATAGACACAAGGGGAGTGATCTCGGGTATGAGGAGTAATAGGGTGATCAAGGGACACAACAGGGGAGGATGCAGACGGGCTGGGCTCCGAGTGTCTCGCAGAGGAAGATAGGTAAAGGATGGTTACAGTAGACTCTGTCATCTGAACATCAGGGGGGGGAATGTCGATGGGAGCGGGGGGATCCTCAGGTTGACCTGAAGCGTACTGCGCGAGGATAGGAGAGGCGGATTGATTTTGTTCAACCTCATACTCTCGGATTACCTCTAAAGAGGCGCGGTAGTGCGTCAGGTGAGGACAATGGTGGGAGTAATGGCCATGAACGCCGCACAAAGCACAGGGCTTGTTGGTGCGGAGAGTCTTGGGGTTCTTGGTTATGGACGAAGAAGGAATGGGGGCTTCAGGGACCGTAGACTCGGGGAACGCGACTTTAACCATGGGCTGAATACGGGGCAACTCAGGACAAGCATGGGTGGCATGACCGGTGACATCACATAAAGCGCAAGGCTTTGCGGGCGGTGGAGGGACTGGGTCAGTCGTGGTAGTCTTGTCTTTGGGTGCCCCCTTGCGGGCTTTGCCTTTCTTCCCGGGTGCCGTCACGACAGGAGAAGGGTCCTGTGGAGGTGCTGGGGGCACGGAGGCAACGGAGGAAGCTAGGGGGACCGGTTGAACCGGTGTCAAATCCATATAGGGCTTGGGGTGACCAGGAGGGGTGGCGGCTGGGGGATCAAGGTACCAGACCGGTATGCCCAAGGTCAAGTTAGGGAGAGAGAGGGTGGCCATGACGGGGACAGAATACACTCCGGGAGGGGGAGCTAGGAAAGGGATCTGCCCAGCAGGGTAATGACCAGGAGGGACGGCTTCGAGATGGTTAAGGCCAGGAGGAACCGATCCAGGAGGGTAAAGGGGTTCAGGGAGACCAGCTGTAGGGGTAGGGCCAGAAGGAGGAGGTCCGGCTGGCTGAGATGAATGGCTAGGGGTAGGTTGCAGAGGGCGAGGGGGAGGTTGCTGACTAGCCGAGGCAGGCCGCTTACGGGCAGCCTGAGACGATTGCATCATGCAAACATTCGAGGAGCTGGGATCAGTGATGGGAGGAGGAGGAAGGTTGGGAAAAGTTCCAAGCAGGGAGGAATCTTTGTAAACGCCGGGGGAGGCACTGGTCAAGGAATCAACGGTTTGCTTGTTGGCTACAGAAGAGATAGTCGTTTCAGGGGAGGTCTGAGATTTTGGCTCATGATATGTCAACTGGTCGATGGTGACTATCTTTCCATTATGGGGGAAAGACATCTTGCGAAATACCACAGATGGGACAGTATACATAGCATAGGTGTAGCTTCGCCCCAATAGAATGTTGTAATCTAGCGGGGCATCGATGACTTTGACGTCAACGCAAACAGTCTTACCGGCGAGGGTGATAGGACAATTACGAAACAGGCCAATGGGCTGGGAGGCATGACCCTCCCACGCTCGAAGGGTGATCGTGGAAGGGGCCATCTCAGGAGATCCGAGTTGCTTCCAAACCGAAGCGGATATCACACATGTGGATGCCCCCTCGTCAATTATACACCGGGACACGTTGGCGTTCCGGATTTTGACTGGGATTTGGAAGGCGACGGAAGGAGGGAGGGGAGGATGGTTCGATTGAGTGGCGTCGAAAACAATCATTTGGTCATCAGCAGGATCTACAGCGCCCACGGCAGATAATAGAGCCTTCTTTTGGGAAGGGCACGACTGGAGGAGTTCCAGTGTGGAAATGGCAGCAGGAGATTGCGCCAGATCATCTACTATGCTATACGAATGAGCAGCTCGACCAGAAGCAGCATTTCGACGTAATGGTCCCTTAGGGATCTTGGTAGGGACCTCAACTTTGGGTTGAGGGATATGTAAGGGACCACTGGATGTCGAAAGAGGCTTTGTAGAACCTGAAGAGGGAGGCTCGGGGGCAGACTGAGCAGGAGGCTTGGAGTACTGACGAGACCGAGTTTGAAGGTGAAGATCGACGGATGGGGTAGGATTGGAGTGCATCATAAGGATCTGGTAATCAGAGGAACCAGAAATGGAAGGGGGGGCGGCTACCTGGCTGTCGGGCGGTTGGGTAGCCACGAATCCTTGTTGAGGGAAAGGATCAGTAAACACAGCTGGCTGGGTAGTGGCCACATTAGGAGGAGCATGATGGGAGGGCGTGTTGTACGCGCGTGTGGCCAAGACTCCCACATCTCTCGCATCGGGGGTAAGAGGGGACAATCGTGGGTGTAATGACCATAAACACGCAACACGAACGGGGCTTGTTTGTGCGAAGCGGCACCGTCGGCTTGGAGTGAGATGCTCTGTGGTTGCCGGTGTTAGGGTCCACATCGGTGGGTCCTCGGGTACCAGGGGCAGATTGGTTTTGGTTGCCTCTCCGCCTTCTTTGAGAAGAAGGGGGATTAGTCGCGCCCTGCTGTGCAAATACTTGCCCTGGATGGGGCTGTAGGTGCTGGTGCTGGGGTTAAGGAGGCAAGGGAGGAGGAAGCGCATATGCTAAAGGAGCTGGCACACCAGGCTGCGGATAAGGGTAATGGGTGGGTTGGGCAACATTGGGGTAAGCAGGAGGTTGGGAAAAAGGAGGAGGCATGCCGTATCCTGGATACATGATACCGGGAGGGGGAAGAGTGCTGGAGGAGCTGGCCCCTCCCTGAGGGAGACCATAGCCCATAGGAGGTTGAGCGTATGGATGGGAAAGGGCTCCAACGATACCGTCAGGCGGAATGAGATGCCCCCGGGGCATTAGCGCCACCGGGCCTGGGGATGTCAGGAAGAACGGTATAAACATAACCAGATTGAGCGTAGATCAGGTCATATTTCAAGGCTATTTGGAGGGCAGCTTTTTCAGTTTGAGGAAAATGAGAGGCGACATCTTTGTCGATGGGAGCGGGAAGGGTGCGCAGGAACCAGTCCATGTAAACCCGATCTTCGAAAGGAGGGGCTCGACATAAGCTTCGTCTTCGTCGCCATTCCTGAACATGGGCGGAAAGGCGTGTTGAAGAGGCTTGCTTAAAGGAAGTCAAGAGCTCCGTGCTAGTATCGTATCGGAGAGGGAGCTGGAAGTACGATAAAAAGGCTTGGGCAAGAGTCTCAAAGGTGGTATGGGTAGAGGTGGCTTGTTCAACATACCATTTAGAAGCTTCGCCGATAAGTGTGCGTTGGAACAAACGAAGACAGATGGAGTCATCGGTAATGGAATTGGAGGAACACCACATGTGGAAAGATCGGACATGATTAGTTGGATCTTCTCCATTAAGGCCCTCAAACTTAGGGATGTCTGAGGGGAGCTTGGTTGGCATAGCGGGCTAGTTAGCATTGTGGTGAATGGGGTCATTGATCAACTGATGGAAATCGGGGAGGCTGAGGCCTGCAATGTACGGCAGCACAGGGGTGGCCGGGGTAGTTCCTGTGGCGGTTCCGCTAGTAGTAGGGCCGGCATTGGGGCCGAGAGAACTGCTAGCGTTAGGCCCTGGACCAGACATAGTGAAGGTGGCAGGGGGAGAACTAGGAGGAGAAGGAGGACCTGATGAATCAGGAGAGGAGTCGGAGTGTGGACTCGAAGGTGGACTGGCTCGACGACGGCGGTGCGGAGCAGGTCGATCAACCGGAAACTGAGGGTGAAGGCCAAGAAGTCTCCGGGAAAGGCGCCTTGGGGGCGCAATGATGACAGGAAGAAGGAAACCGACAGGGGCAACAAGGGGACAGAATCAATTACGGTCAAGGGCAGAAAAGGTGCAGTGACAATTGATTTTAGAGTCTTTGCCGGGCGGTGTTAACCAGGTGCTTCTTCACTTAGGGTCAGTGTGTGGCGTGCGTTAATTTTAATTTTTAAACCCTTTCCGTTGTTGAGAGCAAGAAAAAGTGTGTTGCGTAGCTGAAAATAAACCTACAGAGAACAGAATATAATGCTGAAATAACAGAAAAATAACAGCTACTTGTGCATCTATCTAACCCAAGAAGGTGGGTCTCTCAAAACTATGCTGAAAAGAAAGGGAAAAACTATGTAAAACACATGGAAAAGGGGGCCAATAGATCTAAGGTCAAGGGGGACAGGGATCTAGAGGACAAAGCTGCTGAAAAGAGATGCAGATCACAGCCAAAAGACAGAGGCAAGGTGGCTGGAAAAAGGAAGGAAATCAGCAAAAAACCGGAGGGTGCAAGGCGGAGGCCTTCAAAAAGGGTCCAAACAAAACAACAGGAGGTGAGTTGAAAGGAAGAAAGGCTGATTTCACAGGATCTGAAAGGGAGGTAACAGATCTGGAAAAAGGAGGCTGAAGCTCTGAAAAATAGACGGCTGAAACAGCTAAAAACTCTTCCACAAAAAGTGGAGGGTACTAAAGCCCTAAGGGGCTAGGTTCCCACTTAGATGACTAAAAACAAATCAGAACTTGGTCAAAACAAGCTGAGACAGAGGCTGGAGGACCCTGACAGAAGCTGCAGAAAAACCTAGAAAAATTGCAGAAAAAATGCTAAAAAAATGGCAGGTCGCAGTTTCTGACCTGATTTCAGTGCAGGTTGTAGGAAACAGGCTAAAAAGTGCGACCCCCAGTTCCGGTTGTCTCGGCGGCAGATTTTCAGAAAATTTGCCGTCTCAGTTGCGGCTGGTGTCGCTTACCTGCGCAATAGGGCCAGAAACACACGGAAGTTAGAAATTTTAGGTTTTTAGGGTTTTATGTGAGAAAAATGACATAAAAAGAGGAAAAATAAGCAGCTGAAAAGAAGCCCTAGGGCCTGAAGTAGCTGGATATGCAGGAATATGAAAAACGATGGCGGTCATAATTTAAAACCCGTGTGGAGTCGCCATTTGTTAGTATGAATTCTTCGTCGAAGTGTACGAAAAAGAACCACTTTAGCTACGCATAACTAATAGCCCTAACAACAATAGAGGCTGCCAAACATCTTCAGATCTGCGATTAGTAGTAAAAATGCTGCAACAACCAGATCTATAAATGGAAAGACATTAAGCAGTAAAGTAAAGGTTTTGCTCCATGCATCCAACAGACAAGACAAGAACACGATTTTTTGAAAGAATTTTATATTACAGGGCACCTGGGAGGAAAACAAGAAGGTGTATCCAACTCTCCTCAATGGGATGGGTTCTTTGTAGTCCTCAGCACTTCAGATCTAAGCTTTCTCTCTCTTGTAGATGTAGAAAACCCAATGCAAAAATGAAGCTCAATGGGAGAAAATGATGAAAAATGAGACCAAGTGCATAGATCCAGAGTGATCTAATAGGCAACAAAAGGTGAAGAATGATGGGGAAAACCTTCCTATTTATAACAAAATATTGGGTCATTCTAGATCTTGGTGCATGATTAAAATAATGTTAACCAAATCTAGATCCACCTTTTATGGAATATTTTATTATATTTGTTGGAGGGAAAGGGTCTTTAACTTGGGTCAAATCCCTTGATTAATCAAAAATAAATAAATAAATGATTTATTTATCTTTTTAAGGAAGTGGTTGGAAGCTAATCAAATAAATAATGATTTATTTAATTATTTGTGGGTGATTTGGTCATATTTAACAAGGAATATTATCTAAATAAGATTTAAATAATTATTCCTAGAAATTAATAAGATAAATAAAGGTTTATCTAATTAATTTCTTTGATTTTGAGTTAAACATGACTGGGAATAATAATTAAATTATGGTTTAATTAATTATTCCATGAGGAAAATTAAACAAATATGGGTTTGTTTAATATTTCCTTTTGGGGTTTCCTGTTTTAACATAGTGAAAGCGGTTTTACTTAGGGTAAAACTGGTCTTACATGGCGTACGTGGGTCCATCCAATGATAATAAGTTAGATGACAAAAAAATGGTGTAACAAACAGACTATGTATTATTTCAGAGAGTTTCAGTGTTACAGCTAGTGACCAACCAACAACTTCTTATCTTCTTCAGAAGTATTTATAGAAGAAATGAGGAGGTGGAAGAGTTTTAGGATTGAAGTGTAATTTATTCTACACTAAATGAAAATCCTAGCCTTGAAAACCATGTAAGGCATAAGGCAGGAAAGCATTGAATTACAACTCCGTTTCTGCTTTTTTAGGCTTAATGGATAAAAATATTGACTTTGAAGCCTATTTGTATTTTATAATAAATTTATTGACAGTTTGAAATATCTTCCTTTGTTTGAAATAAATGTTCAACTGTCTTTAGGAAAAATATCACTGACTAGGCAATAGCTATGCCTTCTTTTGATTTATTGAGGCTACAGGTGGCACTTTGGTAGCTGAAGAGGATAATTGGCCTCTGATGTGGTAGTGGAGGCCTCCTTTACTGATATTTTTCCTTGTTTTAGTTTAAAACACATTAATCTGTCTTTTGCTCTGTGTTTAGGCTTAATTAAGCCTTTGATCTTTGTTCTCAATTCTATGTTCCTTGACACTGTCTTTATCCTTTAAACCTGTGGATTAAAAACCTTGATCTTCAGGCTTTTAGGCATTAATCCCTTTATCTTTGATTCTTCACTCATACACTTTCCTTGGCTTGTTTATACAGGTGGATTTCTGCTAATGGAGGGCTTCTGTTAAACCTTGGATCATGATCTAGATGATTTAAACCTGGATTAAAAACTCACAGCTCCTTTTTCCTTTGATTTTAAGCCACAAAATCGTCATTCTGGGCCTTTTTTTCACCTAACTGTGACTTGGGAAAAACATAGAGCAAACACCGTTTGAACCCTGCAAAACACACAAAACTTATTATAAAATCCTAGGGAATTTAGTTAATATTGCTTCAGAGGTTTAATGGAGGGGATGGAGCTGTGCGAAATGGAGGAATTTGCAGTAAAAAAGGGAGAAAACCCTTGGCGGAAGAGAAACAGGTGCAAATGAATTTTGGGCATGAGAGTGAATAGGAGCCATCGGATTAGGACGATCAACGGCGGAGATCATCCAATGTGGTCGCTTGGAGAGTAGATGGAGGGAAAATGACTTTGGGGTTGTGATCTAATGTAGGCCGTTCGATCTCAAAGATCGACGGCTGAGATTAAATGTAAAACTGACGGGAGTAAGTTAGGTGAAAAATAAAATGAGGGCGAGATCAAGTTAGGACCGTCCGATCTCTGAGATCGACGACTAGGATCAAATGAGGAATTACATTGCGGAGGAGGGAGTGGTATAGCGAAAAACCATTAGTGGTATTCACGTGACATTGGAGCAGTTTTAGATTTTGGCCAAGAAAAACGCGATTCCATTCATTGAGCGACACATGTCCCTCCCAATACCGCCTATTTCGCATTTTTTTTGGTGTTAAGTCGCGGGCACAAAAAAAAAGGTGAAACGCATTGTCCACTGTCGGATCGAAGGCTCTAGATCCAACGGTGTGGATCACATGAAATGGGGAAAGCTGCGCAAGCAGGGGGTTCTGGTGGGAGCTACATTAGTTTTGTCGCGTAGTGGGAAAGTTAAGTGGCGGGGAAAAAATTCAATTGAACAATTGGTTTTATTGGGTTAAATCTCGACAGTAAGATCGTTTAAATGAACGGTTGGGATTTAAAGGAGTAGAGAATGTGGAAAAGATGAAAGGGACGAGAGGCTGACGGATAAAGCCTGATGGCCGTTGATTTGCAAAGATCAACGGTCCATATTCATTTAAACCTTTTCGTCGGGGAATGGAAAAATAGAAGGAATAATGGGTTTAGAGGAGGGTTTTAGGCCTTTAAGAACCCAATTGCCGGGCTAATTCTACATGATGTGGTGGGTTAAAGGATAATAATCCCTCAGGGGCTTAATGCCTTTGTAAATGCAAAAAGATCGCTTTTAATGCCAAAAACAAGGTTTTTAAGGCCAAAATAAGGTTCCAGTAGGTGAAATGAAGGAATTTAAAACCAAATATGGGGGGATAAAGGTTTCAGAGGGGGGTTTTGATGATTTGAAGGTTAAATGAAGGTTAATGGAGGAATTTCATGGAGGAAACAAGGATAAAAATTGAATTTTTTTATGAGTGAAAATTATGGAAAGTGGGGTTTCATAAGCATTTTTCTCTTGGTGAACAACAGGTTCTTTAGGATTAAAAGGGAAACATCAGTGAAGATTAACTCAAAGAGTAATAATAATCATAAAAGCTTCAAAAGATGATAAGTTTTCAAATGGAAATATCTCTTGAATTTTTGAAGACAAAGTCTAGCCACCTCTTGGTATAACAAAATTTATAGGTGGCTAGCACCTTCATCATCTCATCGTCCTGTATCCACTTCTCCATCACATCACATTTTTCATAAATAACCACCCACTCACATCCATTCACCTCATGTTGTTCTTACCTCATCACCTTTCTATAACCCTTCACCATCACATCATGATACCAAAGCATCAAGAAGTGAAAGGGACATTGACTTAGCTTGCCCTAAAATGACTCATATTGATCCATTTCCCTTGACATATCAGAAAGGCCACAGGAATTTTTTTTCTTCGCATGGTGTGAAAGGGACCATGCCTTCTTCATCAACAAAACAGGTAGACACGGGCAAGGAAAAGGCTACAGGGCCTATCATTGTTGAGTAGGAGGACAAACATGAAACTGAGCAGGAGTTCCAGTCGATTGAGATTGATGAGGAGGATGAGGATAGAGCCACTAGTGTAGTGATTATAGGAAAGGAGGCAAAGATTAGTGAGCTTCAAACTAATCTTGATAGAGCACAATACATGATTGACTTTCTTGAGCTACAAAATCAACAGCTGAAGACTAAGCAAACCAGTAGTGAAGTCAAGACAATCAGACCTCAGAGAGAGGCAGGAAAGGCCAAGGCCTTGCTGGAGGAGAGCTTGGGTAGTTTTTATGTGAGTGATGATGAAGAAGATTAGCTTCAGAGACGGAGATCGAGGAAAAGTGGGCTAAATAGGGCTTTAGCTTGGGAAAGACAGAAAGAGGCCAAATTGGCAGAGAAGCTTACTCCAAGTGAGTTTCTTGCCATAAAGATTAGCAGAGACAAAGAGTCTTGGCTTGAGAGAGAAAATTTTCATCTAGAGGGCCTGCTAGAGAGGGAAAATGAATACATTTACATTCAGAGGAAGATGGCGAAACACTATGCCATGAGAAACAAGATTGCAAGGGAAAAACTCAAACGAGCCCATGCAAAGATTCGGGCTTTGACCGAGCCAAAGGAGGAGAAGTTGAAAATTCTTGCTGAGGTGTCTCCCCATGCCTCTAATCCCTAAATCAACAAGAAAATTCACAATTTTGAGCCATGTGGCATTCTTGTGCAAATTTTGATTTTTGGACAGTTTAGCACACAGAAAAATTGCTAAACGCGCAGCGCCACTAGTGCTGCTCTCCTTTTTGAGGCATCCAATTGATGAATGGCCACCACCATCGTGTTCATAATGATAATTACATCAAGCTCATAATTTTTTAGGATATTTGGAGCAGAATTTGTCCCTCAAAGAGGCAACAAACCGCCGAACAAACATGTTTCTACCCTTGTTTTTTCCTTGGCACTGTGCGTTTACCAGTCTTGGGAGAACAAGTTTTTTACAATGTAGATGGACACCATTTTGAAACGTGGAGGAATATTTCGAAACTAGACTTAGATACCTTTCTAATGAGCTATCATGGAGCGGATTTGGACAAGGGGAAGACCTCCTAAAGTGGCTTAAAAAATAGATCAATTTTTTTGTCATGGCGCTGCGCTTTTACTAGGAAATTTACATTTTCATCAGTTTCATCAAATTTTTAAGTTTCACTTCTGTTTCAATTTTTAATTGGGTAAATGAAGAAGCTACCATGTAAGTTTCATATTTTACTTTTACCTAAGGTAGATACATTAAGTAATTCATTAATTGAAGTCAAATGTATCAGTTCTTAAAGATAGGAATGAGTCACTTTCCTCATTCTAGACTCTAGCTTTCAGTTCAGCTTTTTATGTAACAACTCCCTCACCTCATGGATTCGACTCCTGAGGATGAGAGGAAGTGCTTTTGAGGTCTATAAGGTGTATTTTTTCAGTAATTGTAATGGTTTGCATCATTTTGACAGATTGTATTGATCAAGTATCATCTTGGCTTGGACATTAATGGAAAATTGCAGTTATTTTCTTGGGATCCATGTGGTATGAGTTTTAGACATAGCTTCCTCTCTGTTGTCAATTTTTTAGAATGTATTTTTAATTCATAAACCATTTCATATCTATAATATACTTTATTTCAAGTTGAAATACATAATCCATATTTATTTATGCTCTGTTTTGGGAAATTTAGTATAATGTGTTCATTCTCTTCAGTTTAGGGAAAATGCATTTCAAATGTTTTTCCTAGATTCTCAACAGTCTTTTCATCTCATTTAATCCTCTTTTGAATGTTAAATATTTTACCTACATTTCCCCATCAAAAAGACCGCAATTTCATCCCCTTGGCCCTGATCTATTCCCCTTAACCTAATCCCTGTTCAGTGAGCCCAACCCTAAAATCAAAATCAAAATCCCATGTATTCCTTAGCTAGCCTAAAATATTTTTTCATCTAGCCCTCTTGGCTGCCATTTTTGTGGATAGATCCCTCTCTGACTTGGTAGGGCTAGATACCAAGTCTAAAGTTTGGTTTGAGGTTACCTCGGTATTTCCTTCTTCAGTCTGAGGTTCAATCCGAGTGATAAAATAGAATATAAAATAAACATTCATTCTTAAGTTGAAAATTTGTACCCCCAATGAAACACCATTTTATGCCTCAAACTACTCCTAGGAGTTTTAAACTCTAATTCTCCAAACTATGTCTGGCCAGTAAAAATGGTCCTCTGAGATTATTCCTCCACCTTTTCCACTATCAAAGAATCAATATGGATGGAAAACAATATAACAATCCAATATGGATCATTTTATTCATCCTAAAATTCCTAAGGTTTCATACAATATCCATTTGGGGTGCATGATATATGGTTGAAAGGAAATGTCTAAAAGGAGGCAGTCATCCAAACTAGCCACTATAGTATCTATAGGCTTGAATTAAGATAATGCATAACACACACTACATGTGGATGGGGTACATCATAGTAGTTTCATTTATTCATCAAGTACAAGAATGGAATCAAAAAAAGCTGGTCAACATGTTTTCAAGGCTACCCACATCAAAAATTATATCTTTGGGAACTCTTATGCACATGGAACCTTTCACCCATGATACATATAGGGAGACATATACAAAGGAAGAGAACTTCAAGGGGTTTTTTTAGCACCTATAGGGCCAAATTCATTCAAAAGATTATGACAAAATATTTTATTATCATCTCCATAATTGGTTACTCCATATGCTCGAAAAGCTTTGTGCTCCTAAAGATGAGTGACCACGACTAATTATAGAAGAACACACCTCCAAGGATGTAGGTTATATTGATGTTTTTCAAACTTATTGAGGTATTTGTGCTAACAAAGAATGAAACAATATGTATCAAGGATTATTATATGATGTATACTTTGTTGTAATAGAAAACCTAATGACAAGAAATAGGGTCTATACAGTCCCATAACTATACCCACTTATCCTTTGGAAAGAATTTCCATGGATTTTGTGGGAGGTTTATCAACAACCAGGAAAGTGCATGACCTACTTGTTTGTGGTAGTTTACAGGTCTAGTGAGATATGCATTCTCATTCCCTATAAAACTATCATCAGAGGGAAAGAAGAAGAAAACATGTTTTTTGAAAAAACAAGGTGTACTTTGGGACCCCAAGGGGCATCAATTCAAAAAGGGAAAGTAGAATTCTTAGTGCATGTGGGACTACAATATGGGATAATATGAGCATGATGTGAAATAGGTCAACAACAGTTCATCCATAGATAGATGGGAAAACTAAATCCATTAACAATGATTTATTGAATCTTCTGATGGCTTACAATTAGAAGAATTCAAACACCTAGAATGAAAATATGGTCTATCTGAAATATTATTATAATAAGATAGTCCACACATCTATTGGTAAGCTCCCATTTGAAACATGTTTTGGAAAGTTTCAACTTTCACCTTTGGATGATTTTTATAAAAAATAAGGAGAAGTGAGGACGGATCTCATAAGGTATGAATTAAGAGTAGACAATCTTCTTGATAATATTAGGTATATAAATTTTCAAGTATAAGATATACTAATAGGAAAAATAAAGGGCCAAATATGACCAACATGGAAGAAAAAAATCATTCATAGTGGGAAACAGATTATGACTATAATAGAACAAGGAAATATTTCAAGTACGTTGTAATAAGATCAAGGCCCTATGATATGATCCTTTTGAGATAGTGGATAAAGTGGGAAATTATTCCTACATACTCAATCTAACCCCATACATGTGCATTTATTCTCCAGTGAACGTGGAAAATCTCAAACTCTATGATCCTTCCATCTTGGATCAAGAGGAGGGTCAAGTCCTACCTTCTATAAAGGACTTAACACTAGATTCTTAGGGATAGTTGCTAGCAGACATATTTTTTCAAAATAGGCCTAGTCCTACCAGACAAGGTGAGGCACGAGCATCTTACCTCCATGTCAAAACACATTTTGACTACACCTAGGGGTATTTCATTTACTAAGGGAGTTAGTTCCATAATTGAGGTTCATTTTTAAATCATATGTATTTCCTATGTTCATTAGAGGAAATTTCAACCTAAAAGTTCCCTTGAAATTTTCACGTACATAATATGTAAACTAATCAAAATCCTTTAAATTTAAAAACAGGTACATGTAAATATTTTGGAGGGAAAATAAAAAAAGATGTTTTCTTTAACTATATTTTTGGCTTATCTCCTTATAGTTTTACTCAAATTTCAAGTGTATACACTTGTTGTATGTGTAATTAAATTTTGAATCCAATGAGTAGCCATTATGCATCATTTTGAGGAGACCCGCATTAATAAAAATTGAATATACATTAAAAAAAATATGCTCCAATATGTTTTTCAATGTATATTCATTTTATAAATGCGGGTATCCTCAAAAGTATGCATGATGGGTACTTGTTGGATGCAGAATTAAATTATGCATCCAATGAGTGTTTACACTTTAAATTTGAGTAAACATATAAGGTGATAAGCCAAAAATAAAATGAAAAAAAAAGAGTAGTTTTCTTCTTTTCCCTCCAAAATTTATACCACTTATTTTATTATTTTTCATTTGGAGGCCACTTTTAGGTTGGAATTTCCTCTAATGGTTAAATAAATATAGAAATTTTATGTATATAGGATTAAGGTTGAGATTGTACTCAGATCTAGATGATTCAAAAATAATTGGAGTTAGAGAGATCATAGGATTAGTTAGATCTATTGAGATATAGGTGGATCAAGAGGATCCTAGAGATAGAGGTTTGTTGAGGATTCTGTGTATATGAACTGATTACAATTCATAATCCTTATGTATGATTGTAAGCAAAAAAAACATGAAGTGTTTGTGTGTGAGAGAGGAGTGTCAAGAGGATTGAGTGAGCAAGGCCATGTATGGCCAAGGAAAAATCAGAGGCCAGCCATATGTAGATCAGGCCTGGAATGTTAAAAGGTCACGTATGTTCATATCATGTACTAGTTGTGTGAATATTAATGGAAAAAGATACTTTGTTTAGAGTATGAAAATATTGTGTGAATCCTTTGTTATTATATTGATTTGAACCTTGTATATTGCATTTAATTCGAGTGCGATATAGGTGTGTTGCATACCTATTAAATATTAGGAGGGAAAGAAAATAAAGGAGTAGTGGAAAAATGTAAACAAGACCGAAAGTCCCTTTATAGTTGAGGAAGGTTCCTATATAGTTGTTGATAAATTCATGGGATCAATTATTCAATTCAGTCAGTGAATCATAGGAGAAGCATGATGAATCAACATATATTGTGAAGGATTGAGGGAGATAGTGACTTTGTTTGTAAGAATGTGAATGAAAGGGTTGAGAATAGAGCAGGAAAGAGGAGGGAATTAGTTTTAAATCATGCAGGAGTTTGTCGTATAATGGATATTCAAGTGACTAAAAGGAAAAATCATCAACTTAGAATAGAATTTTCCCAAGAAGGTCAAATGAGTGGAGAAATTAAATTTGTCGAGATGATGTGGAAGGTGTCTGGTGAGACCTGGTATTGCACTGTTGAGCGTCGTATATGCCCATTTTTCAATTGCATAGTACCATTATTAATAATCTAAATTTCGACACTGTTACACACGTTTCACGTCATAATTCTATCATTTATTGCCAAATCACATCCTATCCTTCATGGTTGATTATCATCAATTTTATTAGATTTTTGATGATTAGAGATGATTTAGTCGTGATTTACTAATGATGGTTTCACTAATTTCATTTTATGAAGCGTTCTATTGCCAGAAGTCTCCATAAGTCAATTTTAACTAGTTACTGCAAGTTGAGTACAGAATTGTTGTAGGTGAAAATCCAAAGTTTGTGATCAAATAAAGAATAATCATGAAATTCTGAAACACTGGATTTTTTCATAGTACCCTTATTCAAGTAACCCAATTTTTTTTTGGAAAATTCATCTTCGTGAAGGAGTTATGGTCGAGGGAATTTTCCAATGCAGTTTTAAGTACAGATTTGGGTCAAATTTTGGATTTGATTATTTTTAACCAAAACCAAGGTTTGGATAATTTTATTTATGCTCAACAAAAGGGGAATTATCTCCTCCAGCTATGCAACCCAGCCATCATCCATTTTATGGCTCTCCAAAAGATTTAGATATGGAATTTATTAGTTTGATGTTATGTTTTATTTGGAAAATGCTTATGTTTTGTTTCATCAACAGCTATGTATAAAATCTATAGCTATGCATGTAAAGAGAGAGCTTCTAATCATGTATGAAAAACATTGAGAGATCGAATCATTGTTTATATTTTTCCCTATAATTGAAGACTGAGTTTCAATTAATCAAGCATGGCTATGGTTTGATCAAATCGTTTCAAGTTTAAGATTGATTATGAGTCTCTAATTTGAATGTATTAGAATAATTCTTTTACTGTAATATTTTAGAAGCTTACCTAGGTGTGGCCGGGTCCACCATCATCTGGGAACAAGCTTCTCTATCAAATTCTAGGTGTTTAAATGTGTGTCAACTTTTTATGTTTATTTCTATTCCGTTATTCACGAATTAGATTCAGTTTGTTTAAATAGATGTGTGATAGATGCCATTTAATTTCAAAGTGTTTATGATTGTTTCTAGATCACATCCATAAATTAATAACAAAGTAAAACAGAGTTGGACATGCGTAGATGAATTTCCCAGACCTCATATGATTACGTGAACCTATTGTGTAGAGCTATACTCTATCTCTCACGAAAATAATAGAATATTTGTTTGATTTTTTAGTTTAAAACAATTACATACATTATTTTATGGTGCCAGTTATGAGATAATTCTCCTTTGAATGCATCCAACAATGTTGATTTTGTAAATATTTAAAGTGTGTCATGGTTTATATCAGGTTACAAATTATGAGCACTTGAAGAAATGTAATTTTGTTGATGTAATTAGGACCAAAAATGATTACTGTGTGATTGGTATTCTTTTCTAAAGTGCATAAGTCAAACTGTGAATGTCGTAAGTAGAGATTGGTAGCATGTTTCAATTATATGAGTAGTATTTCAAATGTTGTTTTGGGATTGATAATTCAAGATTTGAGTAGGATGGTGTTATTTCATTCCAGATTAGTGAATCTATTTAGTAAAGGTTGATTTGATTAGATGCATTAGTTTAATTGAGTATTGGGTAACTAGCTAATTTTCGTGTTTTGATTTAGGATAGAATTCAATATTAAAATAATTAGATCCTTGTTACATCATTACTTGAAGGTGTAATTCATCTTTAGTATTTTCATTGAGTGAATAATTCCTTAAATATGTGTGGTTTTTTTTATTACTAGGGTGAGATAGTCAAGTCAGGTACACTTTTATAACTAGCATGATTTGCTCCAATTGAATTTCTTCTAGGACAAAGTTAATCCAATTTAGTAGCAAATAGTAATCAAGCTCAAACAGTAGTGTAGATCTGACCTTGCAAGAAGTAAAGAGTTGAGTGAATTTGTTTGGATTTTATAGAATATTTTTTGCAGTGTGTGGGAGTAATTAGATTTTCCAATTGTCTTGTTATTCCTTCAATTGTGTTATGCTTTAGTTTGATGCTAAGGTAGCTTAATATGAGTGTTATTTTTTATTGATATTAGAGTAAGTGTGGTTAATGTAAGTTATATTTTTCTTTGATTATTGATTCTGCCTTATAAGGATTGTTTACTAATTTAAAATAAGAATATCAGATTGCAGAAAGATTAGGAAGTAGAACACTATGGTTTGAAAAAGGCTAAGTAAATTTATTTCTTTGTAAACATTCTTTGTTTTCAATTTAAATAGGCCTTAGATAACATAAATTGATCATCATTTTGTACTAATCAATATTTATCAAGGAAACTTATACACTCTGCATTTCAACACTGAACCAAAAATATAGTACAACACATGTTTACAACTCCCGGATTGAAAATTAAATATTAAGAGGTTTAATTCGCTAATTAAAGCTCTCAACATTTTGGCGTTGTTTCCAGGGAGATGTATTTTGGTTCAGGTAAGATTTTTATTACAGAGTTTCAAGGGTATTACAGGGCAGTCAGAGTGTGGAGAGGGTATTGTTGAGTCTCAAAATTGTCTTCCATATTCATACATATTTCCATTATGTCATAACCATTCTACTCTCATTTCATAGCTATCTAGCCTAAAACCCTACATCAAGTAACCATTTTCATAAATATATGGGTTAGGATACTTTTTTTCCAAATTTATTTATTTTATGTATTTAAAGTGAATTTATTATTAAAAACTAGAAAATTAACATGGTTTCATATATCTATATATGTGTTATGAGTTTTTTGACATGTGTAGGCCTATTTTGGAGGTTCTAGAAGGGCCTTGCTTGGCCTCCCAAGATCAAATTCGAATTACAACTCAAGAGGTGGACCATATTCCAAGGAGAAAGATCAGGAGATCTTGATGTGTCATAGGATTTGTATCTAGAATTTAGGGATAAGTTGATACATGTATGGATCTAGAAGATATTTAAGGGATCTACATTTATTGAGTAAATATCCCTAATTTTTGTATAAATATGGGAAGCTTTCTCCTATCATTTCATGTATAAAATTTGAGTTATGCTCAAGATTTGAATAAAGAATTAGATTGTGGCACCTTACTCATGAGTGTTCCTTCACTTTAACTTTGTTTTTATTACATATGGAGCATCTCGATTTACTATCTCTCATAATTTTGGATCGGCCATATACAATGTGTGAGATTTATTTGTTTTCATAGATTAAGATTTATTTTGTTTCTTAGTATTAGTTTTAGAATGACAATGTAATATTTGCTTTCCTAGAACATCTCAAGCAAGTAGATTATTCTATTTTCCAATTGGATTATGTTTGAAGAATTAGAGCTCATGATTTTTTAGTTTCTTTACATGTTTTTACCCTTTTTTCTTAGATTAGATCCGCAATTATGTGTATAGTTAAATTCTCCTAAAGATCATGTCAAGAGGTTGACTCTGTCATACTTCCAAATTGCATGCTCGAGTATTTAACCTATGCAATAATTGAGTTTTCCTTTACATGCCTTTATATTGCTTTCCTAGATTCGATCCTCAGTTATGTGTATAATTGAATGCTCCTAAAGATCATATCAAGGGGGTGACTCTGTTATACTTCCAAATTGGATGCTCGAGTGTTTAACCTATGCAATAATTGAGTTTTCCTTTACATGCCTTTAAAATGCTTTCCTAGATTAAGATCCTCAGTTAAATGTATAATTGGATGCTTGTAAATCATACCAAGAAGTTGACTCTGACATACCTCCAAATTGGATGCTTGAGTAATTAACCTATATATTAATTGAGTTTTTCTTTACATGCTTTGAAATTATTTCTTAGATTAAAATTTCAATTCCTGCAAGTGTGATTGCGTGCGCTATATTTTCTTTTGAATTTGTTTTCTTTCTTTTCGTTACTTGGTTTCATAGGTTAGTTGAATTTCATTTTCATTATTTGATTTCATAGATTAGATGAATTGGTTTTCATTATTTTGTAGTTAGATTGATCTAAAATGAAAAACAATTTCTAGCACATACAGTGCACACATGCTTCACAAGTTTAGGAAACCCCTGGGTTGAAAATTAAATTATAGATAATTATTTTTCCCCAACAAGTACGGTAAGACATGAGTGAAGAGTCATGCATATTTTTCTTATATTTTAACTTTTATTTCCTTTCCTTTATGTGCAGAAGTAGAAGTAGGCCTTAGAATAGTATGAAACATTATGTAAGTGATTTCATTTCCGCACTTCATATAATTTGCAAAGTGTGTAAATCTCATAGACTTAGTAAGGCACATCTATAGGAACCATAGCTAAGCGTCACAAGCAGCATATGCTTTACAATAGTTTGAAACATTCTGTGAGACATTTAATTTCCGAATTGTTTCACTTTCAATAGATTAAATGGTACTATGATATGGATTTTTATGAGTGTGGTGAGATTTATTTCACCCAATAGCTTTTAATTTCATTTAGCGTAATATTCTAAACTTTAACGTTATATCATTTTTTTAGTGATGTAAGAACCCTTGGGTACTAATCCATGTTGTGAGACATGGATCATCAATGAGCAGGAGAAATTCCAGAATGATTCAGATCTTGAAGAATGTCCCTCGAAGAAATTTCTCAAATCCTAACAGTATCTGGGGTATCTGCCTCTCAGGAAGAGTTCATCCTGACCGCATTTAGGAAATTATCTATCTCTTGACAACCAAAAAAATATTTGGAAGTCTTCCTTGATTCATCTTTCCTATCTACCAAGGAGATCGATGAATCATGTACCAAATCCTATGGGGAGCATCTAGTTGAACCTGAGATCGAAGAAATTTCACCATGCCCAACAACAAGCCTTGTATGCATTCCAGAGACCAATTATCCAATTTTTTCTGGCACAACCGAGGAGGACTTTTGGAGTGGTCCAAAAGAAGAAATGAGACAATACCACTAGGATTACCTCAAGAATTGCTTCCAAATTACAATCTAGTCAAAGTACCACTCTCATATTCAAATAATATTTGTATCACATATTTCAATGTTGTTGATTTTTCATGCTCGTGTACCTTCTAAAGTTTATATGTTCAATCTAAGCATGAATTTATCCTTATACCTAATCTGCAGATGGCTTCACTGGAATTTATCTTTCACTTGAAGGAGGACATATTTTCTCCAGTATAGTAGGAAATTTAGTATTGTAAATAAGTAGATGAAATAGTAAAGAGAAATAAGTCATGTTGTGAAAACCAGTTTGTCTAGTGCAACTGGACAGGGACTTTGCATGAAAACTAGGTAATCGGTAGGAAAGGTTCCCAATAAAGTTTGTAAATTTGTAAGAGTTCTTCAAATTATGTATTTTTTAATTCATTATGTTTGTACTCAAGTTGGTTGATGTGGGATTCCTTAAGGCCCACCTGCCAACGTCCCATTGACATCAACACATTATCAAGACTAAGGTTAGGGTTAGATAACGTACTTAGGAGCTTGCATGCCTTAATGATAGGTATTATCGTCATATACTAAAGAAATGCATCAATGTATTTTGGTGGATAAATTTTTTAGTCCATTCAACTTCGACAAATTCATTCATGGCTTGTATAATGTACCTAGTGCCTTGATTCCCATTGACATCAAAGGTGGGATATCTCGCATTGGTTAAATACATCCTCAATGGTAGGTAATCCAATAATTATTTCTTATGTTTGACATCGACACCATTTATTCACATATAAAATATTGGACATGGGTGTGTAGCAGTTGAAAATTATATGGTTTTGAAATATCGACACAGATTTGCAGCAGTTTGGATTTTTGTATTAGCATTTCTAGTATCGTTTGCAGCAATAGTCCCCTTTCCTTCATTTTTTGGAGACATGCAACTCCTCAAGAATGGGGGAGAAGGGGAACTCATCATCTTTTTCAGCCTTCAGTTCATCCTTCAACTCTTCAACTCTTCCTTCAACTCTTCAGTTCATCCTTCAGCTCTTCAGCTTCCTTCAGTAGATCCAATTCATCACCCATTGCAGCTCTAGAACTTGCTCTCAGATCCATATCAGTACACATTAGATCCACTTCATCCTCCACTTCATCTTGCAACACCGAGCACATCAATGACAAAGGTAAAACTTGAGGTATATTTGGCTTATGATTCTCTAATTCATTATAAGGTTAAAGAAGCTTAATGACTCACCAATTTTCATTCCACACATTTCATCCTTCATAAACCATTATCTTTCTATTTCCTTCCATTCATTATGCATATACTCTGATAACAAGACCATGTTAAAAGAAGAAACCTTATGGTGCATTGATAAAATCATTCTCTATAGTGTCTTCTTCAAGCATTCTATTCACACGATGAAGTCATTACTGCCATGAAATGATAAAGGAAATTCCCTATAAATTTTTTCCTTAGGATGACAGAGTATGCAACCACCCATTCACCATCTCCATCACCACCTCATTTTAATCCATGATCTCTTCCTCATCGATCCCTCTGTTTCCCTAAATTCATGTTTCTCAGTAAATTAGTATGATATGTTAATGTGAAGAGAGCTGCTCCACAGGAGCTTGCACCTCCAAACATTCAAGTGAGTGCTTCTCCACAAGAACCAACACCTTCAAATATCCAAGTGATGTTGTCCCACAAGAACCAACATCAAAAAATGTTACAAATATGTCAATAAGAAAGAGATTTGTTTGCATGAGGACATGAAAACCCTTAGGCATGGGGGGATGTTGAGCCTCGTATATGCCCATTTTTTCATCGTATAGTACCATTATTCATAACCTAAATTTTGACACCCTTACACTCATTCCACATCATAATTCTATCATTTATCGCCAAATCACATCCTATGATTCACGGTTGATTATCATTAGTTTTATTAGATTTTCTATGATTATAGATGATTTATTTGTGATTTATTATTTATGGTTTCACTAAGTTCATTTTTTAAAGTATTCTATTGCCGGAAGTCTCCACAAGTCAATTTTAAATAGTTACTGCAAAGTTGAGTATAGAATTGTTGTACGTGAAAATCTACATTTTGTGATCAAATAAAGAGGAATAGTGAAATTATGACACGCAATTTTTTTTCGTAGTACCCTTATTCATGTAACCCAAAAACCATTTGGCAAAATTCATCTTCGTGAAGGAGTTATTGTTGGGGGAATTTTCAGATGTAGTTTTAAGTACACATTTGGGTCAAAATTCAGATTTGATTATTTTTAGCCACAACCATGGTTTGGATAAGTTTCTTTGTGCTCAAAAAAAGGGTAATTAGATCCTCCAGCTATGCAACACAACCATCATCCATTTGAAGGCTCTCTAAAAGATTTATATATTGAATTTATTAGTTTGTTGTTATGTTTTATTTGGAAAATGGTTACGTTCTATTTCATCAACAAATTTGTATAAAAGCCAGAGCTCTGCATGTATAGAGAGATCTTGTAATCATTTATTCAAAAGATTGAGCTATTGAAGTACTATTTAAACTTTTCCCTATAATTGAAGACCACCTTTCAATTAATCAAGTGTGGCTATGGTTTGATTAGATCATTTCAAGTTTCAGATTGATTGCGAGTCTCTAATTTGAACGTATTAGAATACTTCTTTTACTGCAATCTTTTAGAAGCTTACCCAGGTGTGGCCGTGCCCACCATCATTTGAGAACAAGCTTCTCTGTCAAATTCTAGGTGTTTAAATGTGCATCATCTTGTTATGTTTATTTCTATTTCGTTATTCACGAATTAGATTCAGTTTCTTTGAATAGTTGTGTGATAGATGCTATTTAATCTCAAAGTGTTTATCATTGTTTGTAGATCACATCCATAAATTAATAACGAAGGAAACGAGTGCTAGACATGCATATATGAATTTCCCAAACCTCATATGATTATGTGAACCCATTATGCAGAGTTACACTCTATCTCTCAGGAAAAGAATAGAATCTATGTTTGATTTCTGAGTTTAAAACAATTACATACATTATTTTATGGTGGCAATTATGAGTGAATTCTCCTTTGAATGCATAGAACAATGTTGATTTGGTAAATAGTTAAAGTGTGTGATGGCTTATATCAAGTTGCAAATTATGAGCGCTTGAATAATTGCAATTTCGTTGATGTAATTAGGACTGAAAACGATTGTTGTGTGATTGGTATTCTTTTCTAGAGTGCATAAGTCGAATTGTGAATACCGTAAGTAGATATTGGTAGCATGTTTCAATTAAATGGGTAATATTTCAATGATTGGTTTGGGATTGATAAGTCAAGCTTTGAGTAGGATGGTGTGATTTATTTCCAAATTAGTGAAGCTATTTAGTAAAGGTTGATTTCATTAGATACAATATTTTAATTGAGTATTGGGTAACTAGCTAATTTTAATGATTTTCTTTAGGATAAAATTCTATAGTAAAATAATTAGATCCTCATTCCATCATTACTTGAAGGTGTAATTCATCTTTTTTATTTTAATTTAGTGAATAATTATTTAAATATGTATGGTTTGTTTTATTACTAAGGCGAGATCATCAAGTCAGGTACAATGTTAGAAATAACATGATTTTCTTTAGTTGAATTTCTTCTATGATAGAGTTAATCCAATTTAGTAGCAGATAGTCATTCAAGCTCAAAAAATAGTGTAGATATGACCTTGAAAGGATTAAAGAGTTGATTTCAATTGTTTGGATTTTATAGAAGCATTTTTGCAACATGTGGGAGTAATTAGATTTTCCAATTGTCTTGGTATTCCTTCAGTTATGTTATTCTTTAGTTTGATGCTAAGGTAGCTTAAGATGAGTGTTATTTTTTATTGATCTTAAAGTGTGGTTAGTATAACTTTATAGTTTTTTTTATTATTGATTATGCCTTAAAAGGATTGTTTTCTAATTTAAAATAAGAAGATTAGATTCTAGAAAGATTAGGAAGTAGAGTAGTGTGGTTTGAAAAAGGCTAACTAAATTGATTTCTTTGTAAAAATTCTTTTTTTGCAATTTAAATAGGCCTCAGATAACAGAAATTGTCATCATTCTGTACTAAGCAATCTTTATCAAGGAAACCTATACACTCTGCATTTCAACACTTAACCAAAAATGTAGTACAACTCACTTTTATGACTCCCAGATTGAAAATTAAATATTAAGAGGTTTAATTTTCCAATTAAAACTCTCAACATGCACCAAGAGTGTTGCAACTCCCAAGGGATCCTCAACTTAAATTATCAACCTAGGGTTCATAAAAACTTAGAGGTGACAATGTTATATTCACAGTAGGTTAGGTTCTACTCATGTCACCCTCAGTCATGAAATCATATCAATATGTTCAGAGACCATTCCTCTAACTTAAATATAGTGAAAAATTCTGATGAAATCATAATGGAACCTCATTCTAACTATGAAAGTGAAAATATCATTCATTCATTCAAATGTAGATGCTACTTAACATTGCATGAAAGAGAAAGGGATAGGATACTTGAAGAAGTAAAGCTACTTTATTTTGCACATTTAATCAGATTAGTAACCTACTTGCATTTATCATTGATCTACTTTACATTTTCTTGAAAATCGAGAATCGAATTTTTAGCATGCTGGTAAATAAAAACATTAATTCTAACTATGATTTTTAGTGAGGAAAAGAAGAGGTTGGATAGGTATAAGAGCTTATCTTAATCATCAAATAAAAAATTGGGGGTCCCTATTCATCTTAACTAATCTAAGGTCAAAGTGTGAAGTAAAATATGTGTAGGGAAACATTGCTACATGCTTGCTACATGTGCTCCTACAAGAAGTCTTTTATTGATACAGGAGGGGATCCAAGACCCTTTTGAGGGTAGAAATCATTTATGGAGAGTAAGAGGAGATGGATGAAGGTAGGAGGGAGTGGATGAATGGTGGTGAAGCCTCCTTTCTAAGCTTAATACCTCTCGTAGGTCTATCGTTCACCAAGGTGGATGCCCACAATGTCCTCTAATTTCCTTAATAGAATTACCGTGGAAATAGAGTTTGGGAGCAGTGTGAGGTGTAAAGGGAGAATATGGAGCAGTTTAGGTGGAGATGGAAATATGTACCAACCCTTGCAAATCAACACAACCTTGCAACTAGCCATATACATGCATTAATGACCAATAACACAGTGAGATAAACTATCATGTAAAAGATGAGTATAATTTGACTAAAATCATTTCTATTCGAAAACAGTACTCTGATCACTAAACTAACTCCTAAGTTTCATAAAATAAACATGAAAAAAAATAACTAACATATATCTATTTCCATGAAATCATAAAAAAATGTTTTTGGAATGATATTGTAAATCTTTCCAATCTCTCTCCCATAAGAGAGGTGATAGTGAAGCCTGCAATCATAAGTTTTTATAGTTTAACATCTACTGCAATAAGATAAATACGTGAAATAATTTGAAATAAGAACACGACATAAATATAGAAGAGGGAATAAAGCCTCTGGCTTGGTAACAAACCCAAGGGTTTCATCCCTCTAATACAAGCTCATATGAAAATCAATAACAACCTTCTCATTGGCATAAAATAACAGTCTCATACATCACATGAGAGCTAAAGGTAACAATGTCAAGCACTACGATTAGTATCTACCCTTAGCTTAATCAAAGAATCAATTCCTAATGAGCCTCTCAGCTAGTTCATTTATACAAAAAGGTAGAATATAGAAGCTCCCTTGAAAATAGGATTTATTCCCTCCTTAATCTCGAGAATTGTGGATCCGGTCCTTCTTGAGATTCACTTGCACTTGGAGTTACTTGGCTGTTAGTGAATTAAATCTTGTGAGTCAGGATTTTTTTGTCCTAAGCCTAGTTAGAGAGTTAAGGAGGTGGACAAGACCCTCTATATTCTCTCTTGGTTGTCTTTATTAAGCCCATGCATAGTAAATACCTAAAAAATGCCTCTTTTTCCTGCAATTTAATCACATTAGAACACCTACTATGACAAACATATTGTACTCTTATTACTAAGAAGATTATGATAAAAAAATGTTAATTAATGTGAGAAAAGGATATATTTAACGGCTGGGGGATAGAATAATTAACTTCAAAATATACCTATTAATGGGACCCATTATCACCCCCTTGCTAAAGGTGTTACTCATCCTCCGAGAAAATTAGTCATCCATATGAAGCTCATTCATGGCCCTGGTGGCATCTTCGACATCCCAAGGCACCTCATATTGTGTGCCTTCTGGTGGATAAAGACCTACATTTGTCTCTATCTTTGGCCATACCTTTTGTTCCTCTACTTCGTTTCTTCCTTCTTGTAGCCCCAACAACAAGGGTGGACTGAGTTTGAGTCTTTTCCATTTGATCTTCATTTTCTGCATGATTCTTTTGTAAAATGGGGCTCTTTCCAAGGAATTCCTTAGCCTTTTAGGAGAGTGATATTCTTTGATTTGTATACCGAGGAGTAAGGCATGACACCTACTTTGAAAAGCTTGTAGACTTTATGTTCCTGAAATTATAAAAGTTTCCTCAAAATGTAGAATGGATTTCTCTTGGTTTGCTATGTACTTAGGTGCTAAAGAAGAATAAAAGAAGATGAGGTTATAATTTCTTATGGCAACCTTGGGGCTTACTAGCTCTACCCTGATATAAAATGGCTCATTTTCTTATTTTGTCATCACCTTTTTCAATTCTTCTACCCTTTCATCCTCATGAGTCAACCAAGATTCCAATGCCTTGAGTTGCATGTCTCCCAATCTTGAATTGGGGTTCCAAAAAGTAAAATATGTTAGAATGAGATGATGCATATAAAACTCAACTAGATTTTCCCTATCGTCCATACTTTCATGTTTTCAAAACTCATTAAATTTCCTATATTATTGAAAAGGAAAATACCCATACTCTGCTAGTGCCTTTATTTGGAATTGCAGCTACTCTTCCTTGAGTAAAATATCATAATATTTTGATGGTTGTCTGCATTGTATGGGTTCCATAGAGAGATTTTACATAGTGGAAAGTCATGTTTCTTTCTCTTGCAGCTGCTCTCTTAACCTTGTGTTTTATTCCTATAGTTTCCCCCTCATGATTGACTCTCTTAGTCTCAAATAACTCAAATCCTTTCCCATTTTATTTATTTTCTCCTCCATGAGACCCACATCTTATACATTTTAGGATTTAAAAATTTTCATCCATCTATGTGTTCTGGCTCTCTCTATTTCCAACTCATAGAGGAGTGGGACTGCAAAATTTTTAGTTATAAACATATCTCCCTTAAAAAATTTGTAGTAGGATTATAAGTTGTGTTGTGGATCAGCCTCTTGAAGCTCTTGGAGGCCTTTTTCATCAACTTTTAAGGTGGATGCTCCTTCTTGTAGTTTCTCTTTCTACTCCTGTAGCATCCCCTATTTATCTTATAGTGGCTCTTGTTTCTCCTATAGCTCCTCTTTTTCTTCTTTCTCAAGGGAAGTTTGTGTCTTAGGTCTCTCGAAGGTCACTACACTAGTGGTGGGACTTTCTACAGGTGTCATAGGTGGCTTGGTTTTGGCCTTAGGAGAGGCAATCTTCTCAATATTTCCTTCGCCAAGCCCTAATTCTTCCTTTTACTTGGTGACCCAACAATACTGATAAGGACATTTGAAGGAGGTTGTGGCTTCCCCTCCCTAATTTTTTTGCTCTTCCTTTTTTAAATATGGGGAACCTTTCCTTGGCTACCTCCTTTTGGGCTTGAAAGGTGTGCCCAATGTAGTCAATGTTGCAACCACTTCTTGCTTAGTATTACCTTGATATAGACTTTTTTGATGTCCTTGCTTTTCTATTTTTTGGGGTTTAGAAGTCTCCTCGAGGATTTATTTATTTTCTAATTGTTTTTGTCCTTATTCCTTAATATTTTATTCCTCTTTCTATGTTTCTACTTCTTCTTCTTCCTCTATTTTTCCTATCTTTTCTTCCTATGTTTTTTCTCCCCTACCTCTAGTGCTATAGGTTGGTGTTTATGTAGGTGTAATGGCTTGTGTTTCAATGAATCTATCCTTGTCCATGTCTACAAAATAAGTCCATATAACATGGTTCCTTAAGTTAATTAAAGCATCCATCACAATTAATTTGATGAGGCCATGGTGCGAAATGTTTTGATGCTTCCCTTCCCTCACCTTTTGGCTCGTTTCAATGATTAATTGTAGGAGGAAATGGGGAACACTAAGTCTTTGAGGTATAGGGAATTTTTCCTTGAATCTTAACTGATGGAGCAGCCTGAAATGGTAGGCATATACGACACTAAATATCCCTTCACAAGATATATATTTGAGGATTTGATAAGCCACCTCATTCCAGGGCTAAGGTAGGCTCTCCTTCTCATTCCATTTTTATCTTCGACAAGTTTTTCTTTTAGAATGAAGAACTTATTCCTAGTTTTGACACTCACTTCATTGTCCTCTTTGCTCCACTGAATTCCCAAGGATAAGGTGGTCACTTTGCTTATGTTTTCAAGACTTAAGGAGATGGCCAGTCCTCTAACAACAATAACCACACTATATTCACCTTGAGAATATACTTCCATGGAAAATTCATGAGATGTATCATCATCATACCCTTTTAACAGTTCAAAGAAACCCAACCATGGATGTCTTCTAAAAATGTTCACTACAGGATGGTGTTGGTGAATTCTCTTAATTTTTGTGGGTTCTCTTCTATTAAATCCTCCCCCCATATATTCTATTGTTCCTCCTTGGTGTTACTTAGGTGTGAAATTCATTTTTTCCTCAAAGAAATATCAGTGGTAGAAATGGTATTAAAATTCCTTTTTATTAGTGAGGGAGAAGTATGCTATAAATTATATCAAAACGAGACTCTTTTTTTGTATCTATCTTGCCTTTACACACTAAAATTTCCAAAAGGAAATACTTCTCAATTTGTCTATTACATGGCACCAATTTCATGCATAATTTCCCATGAAATTGATGGAAAGTAAGAGAGGGATAAAGCTACTTACTCCTTTTAAAAATAGTTGTACATGTGAATGGGGGTTTGAGGACAAATTTAGGCCAGTATGGATCTCTTTCACCATTCAATTCCTTCCTATATCTCCTTCTTGGCCCTCATGTAGTAGTTCATACCATCCTGTAGCTTCCTCCTATAGCACCTACAAGAAGAGTTCGAAGCATCTCGGTGGCACCCTAGGCAGTCTAATAGCACTTAGCTCATCCTTCCTCTTATTTTATTTTTTATAAATAAGAAATGGTGCAAATGGAGTCTAGCCTAGTACATAATATTCCCTGTTTGGTAAAGTATTGAAGTGATTTGGTGACATGTAACATACACAAGTTTCTTTTTTTGAACTGTTGTCCCCACTTCTTGCAATCATTACCTTGTTATTTATAACCATCACCTCACTCCTAATATTGGATGATGGAGAGAGGTGGGTATGTGAGTGGAGAGTGTGGAATGAAATATATAGAAGGAATAATGGAGGAATACACTTGTATATTCTACCCTATAACCATGATCATGTCAATTGTTTGGAGTCCTGCAAAAATAGAATGATAGCAAAAATGGTGTAAGAACTCCTTCCCTGTGTTTCCCTTTATATATATATATATATATATATATATATATATATATATATATATATTTTTTTTAGACAAGAAACCTACCTCTGCAGAGGTTTTGAACCTACATGCCTTCCCTAGGTGCCTTAAAGGAGGTTTTCACCTAGCGATCTTTTATTTTTTTCTATTTTTTTCTTTTTTTCTCCTGGTATGTGTCAGATATTTTTTCAACTCAGGAGTTGGCCCCATATGCCTCATGGAGGTTTTCCTATAGGCCATCTTTTTTTTCTAGCATTTTGATGGAATTTGGGCTATGAGCCTCCCAATCGCATTTAACTCTCTGCTGAATGAACTAACAAACTCTTCCTTGGACATAGGTTTCTTGTACAACTTCAGCCTATGACCATTGACAAGTAAGGGAATCCCTTCATCATAAATTGTTCTAATTTGGACAAACCCATTTTCATGACACTTCTATACTATATAGTGACACAACCATCTTGTCATTAACTTCCCCTTGAAATCCTTGAATTTTGATTCATACAACAGGGCCCAATATCCTCGTTGAAAATTACTTTCTCTAATGTGCTTATCATTCCAAATATTACCTTGTTGTTGGATTACCTCTGGGTGCATAAGAGATTGAATTCTGAATTCATCTAGACCATTGAGTTGGAGCAGCCTTTGATTTTTTTTTGTAGTGAGATCTATATTTATTTCCTCTCAAAGAAAATCCTTTAGGCTACTTCACATAGATTTCTTCTTCCAAATCCCCATGTAGGAATGTTGTCTTAACATCCTTTTTTTTACTTCAATGTCAAAAGTAGTAGCAAGATATAAACAAAATCTAACAGAAGTTAATTTGGAAACAAGAGAAAAAAATATAACTAAATTCAATTCCCTCTATCTGGAAATAACTCTTTTCCACTAACTCAGCTTTGTATTTCTCCAGTCTTCCTTTTACATTCAATTTATTCTTAAATAACCAGTTGTTTCCAATGATATTTCTTCCAGTTTTCAACTATACTAGATCCTGAGTTTCATACTTGTCCAAGGCTGTCATTTCTTCAACCATGACCCTTTTCCATAGTTTTCCATCCTATGAATCCACTCACTCGCTAACAGTTATAGGTTCATAATTAGTAATAAGAAAAGAATTTTTTTAATGGAAATCAGGTGCAGCATACCTTTCTTGTTATGTTCTTTCTGAAAATGATCTCCTTAGTTCCAAGGTTTGTGGTTCTTCCTCTTCTTATTCCTATTCTTCTATAGAGTCTGGTTTATAATATTTCAATTCAAACTCTATCTTCTCTAGTTCTTTCTCCCTTGGTATAAAATTTTTATTTAACAACATATTTGACTTCTTTAAACACCACATATTGACTATACACTACCTCCTTAATTTCTTAGTTTCAAATATTATAGCCTTCATACCATATTTATATCCAATACATATAGAATTTTCAACTTTCTTATATATATACTACTCATGTTTTCCTTTAGAACATGTACATAGGCATCACGTCCAAATAACCTTAGATTTTTAAGAGATTTTTTTTTTTCCATCGCATACCTCATGTGGAGTCTTATCGTCTAATAATAATAAGGGTGATATATTTATTAGGTAACATGATGTATCCACTACCTCTACCTACAATTCCTATCCTAACCCAACACCATGGAGCCTGATCCTTGCTTTATCCATTAATGTCTTGTTCATCCTTTCTACAACTCCATTTTGCCAAGGTTTTTATGGATTATTCTTTTTAGTTTCCATGCAAAAATTCTTAAATAATTCTTTGAATTCATTCTTATATGTATCCCCATCATTAACTATTCTCAACACCTTTAGTTTCTTATCTATCTTATTTTCGACAAGAACCTTAAACTATTTGAATTTTTCAAGGAATTCATGTTTCTTCCTTAGTAAATAAATACATGTATTTCTAAAGAATTCATATATAAATGAGATAGTATAGAATAAACATAGATCCAAACACATCATTGTGCAACAAATATAATATTCACATTTCCCTTGTAGCGCCAAAGGAAGATCTTACCTAATTCTACTTCCAATACACACATTGTTCATAGAAATCAAAATATATAGAGAAATTATACATAACTTCTACCATACAATTTCCATATAGTACTTGAAGGCCCTTCTCTCTAATATGACCCAATATTTGATACCACAACATAGTCTTTTCTCCAAATACCATAGTATTTTTCCATCTTCAGCTCCACCCTAAGGAACAATGAAACTTTTGGACCCATCATAAATAGTGCTTCCCAATAGCTTATATAGATTTCCAATCGAAACTGCCCTTATAAATATCATTTATCCTTGAACCATCTTATAGGTGTCCTTTTAAAACATTATTTTTACACGTGCAATGCTCATCTCGCTTACAAAAATAAAATTTCAACTAAAAACCGAGTGTTTTAATCCTTCCACCTATGAGCTTCAAATTCACTTTTCCTCATCCTATGATTTTGAATTTCAATTCATCTCCTACAAAAACATCACAACGTCAAATATTTCATACTCAAAAAATCACTCAAAGTGAAGATTCATATGAATGGATGTTACTAAGTTTTATAACATATTTTTCCTCACTTATCATCAAATGCATTTGTTGGCCAAAGAAGAATCCCCTTTCCGTATGCAGACCTAGCATTATCTTAAAAAAATATTTTTCCAAATCCAGACGTAAGCTTCCCACATGAAAGTGACATATATATGTGGTTACTCCCAAATAAAACCATGTATGGCCTAAAATATATTGAAATATATATATGTATGTATGTATGTATGTATGTATATAATTTGATTTTTAAGGTGTGGTTTATGGGTTATACAGAAAACCTACCTACAAGAGCCCTTAATATGAATTTATGAAAGGAATGAAATAATATACATATCTATAACCAAAAAAATAGAGATACAATGAGATGTAACTTCTCCTAATAATTAAAAAATGTTTAAACTATACAAATGCAGAATGAAAACAAACTAGCTCAAATGGTGGTAGCTTATATCTGAGAAAAGATGTGATGGTACACACCTTTACTGAACTATGTTACAATGAATATTAATGGCATTTTTATCATAAAGAAGAAATGTTAAACCATAAAAATCAAAAAATGTAACCCTAGGAGATGAAGCACCAAAAGCTTATGTGCCCCAATGGGGTAAGTTGGAATGTCAACTTCTCGGGACCGTAACTTTGGCATACAATCTTCATTTGTCATGCATGATAGTCCATTAGAAATTTCTATTCGAGAAGTAAATTTTCCAACTTCCAACATATTTTATGACTTTTGTTGACTAATTTCTGTAAAATAACACATTTTAGGGCCTCCAAATGGATCTTAAAGTTTAGGACCTAAAACTATAAAATAACTCCCAAAATAGGAAATTGTGTTTTGAGCTAGTGGAATAGGTGGGTGGACATTAATATCCACCTATATTATACCTAACCCCTTATGAAGGCATAGTATCCATTACATGGAGTGTATCCATTATATGGGGAAACATATGTTGAACTTGGCCCCTGGTTAGTCACTTTCCTTCGTGTAGAAGTTGACCTACTTGAAAAATCCAATAGAGTTAGATCCTTTTTTGGTGATTACTCTTAATATATGGGTCCATGATCTGATTTGTATCAAGTTTAATGAAATATTGGTTGAGATTTGTTAGTGTCATATTCTCTGTGATTTATGATGTGTCTGACAATAATGGAAAGTACAGTTGAAGGCTCTCCACATTCAACACTAGGTGCAAGCCAGGGAAGGGGTGGATATTATTGACACCTAATATTTGGGATTAGGAAATTCATGTAAATCTTGTAAATATGAAAATAAGGAAGATTAGAAGATGAATCCAAATCGTATCCCTCTCCTTGAATATATTATTGATTTCTCTTAATGAAATTCACATTCGTAGAGTTACCCAATGCCTAGCCTGATATGGTATCTGAGCTAGTTCCTTATTGTTTCCTTCCCTTTCTACCCTTAACTCCCTTATGCCAGTTTTGCAGTTTTCTTATCTATGAATTTTTTTTTCCATTATCCTATGTTTTGAATGCTTTGTCCACTTTCCACTAACGCCCCCTTCTTAACCAAATATGTTGAATCAAGTTGAATCATCGAAATGCCTATGCATGCGATATTTTTCATGAAACCCATGTATTGTATCCAAGCCCTGGTATAGGAACAAATATATTTTGAAGAAGGGTTCATATTCCTCACTTTTGCTAGTTGAATCTCTTTAGATAAAGAATGTTAGTTAACTATTTCTTTGAAATTATGGTTGAAATTGAGTTGTGTAGACTATGAGCCCATGTGCCCTTGGCCCCCATCGAGCTCATGATGCATTTGAAGGAGCATTTTCTGTTTGCTCTACTATTTAAATTTTGCATTAAATTATTTTTTAATCATGACCATGCTGGTTGTTAATTGAATAATGGTATGTGTTTTTATTTTGAAGGTTGTGTGATTGTTTCAAAAATACTTTGAAAACCATGTATGGAATATAAAATGTGTTGGTTATTCTTATTTTTAAATGTCATATATAAAATTAAGCTTGATTTATAACATTATTTTGAATATCGTATGATGGTTCATGCATAATATGAGGTTTAGCCATTCGAAATCCTTTTTATATGTTGAGGTTGTGGTATATAATATATGATAAACATATATTTTTTGAAGGTCGTGGGTATGAATGGTTGGTAATGGTTCTGTAATATTCCTAATTAGCCCAAGATACTAGGAATATTCAATTTTTTTTTGCTTCTTGTTTTCATGAATAAATATGTAAAGGAGGATCCATAAAACTCCTAAATCAGCAAAATAAATCAATGCCCCATGTGAACAAGGCTAAATCTAGGCTGCCTTAGTAAAACACCCTTATGTGTGAAAGGGATTAAGTCATTTGACTAGGTCAACTGGACCAAATCAACAGCACTATCTAGATACATTGAATCACCTAGATGCACAGTGCAGTTTTAGTTGGCGGTTAATCATGTGAATGAAGCTAAATCATTGAGATGGTTTAGGGTTTGGCAAGGTTTCCATCTTATTTAAGGAGGAGGAGGAAAACATGAGGAGGTTGTTGAAGATATTATTTCTGAAGAATTTTTCTGCTTAGACACTTCTCATTGTCTAGCTGTTTAGTAGAGAATAGTGTTTTTTAGCACTAGGGTGTTCCTGATCAAGAATCCCACCTCTTCCATTATGTAGATCTTGGAGGAGTCTTGCATTTCTTGACAACTATTGGGAATTTGGCCAAGCTCTTATTCTAACTACAACGCAGATATTTTTGAGGGTTTGGTTGTCTTTGTAAGCTGCAATAAGTGGAGGCTATATCTATTCAGATCTAAGCCATTCTAGTGCCTCTTTTCAGTGGGAAAGCCTTCTATCCCCCTGGAAAGAGAGTATTGGATGAGGAGAGCTCATTTTTAGATCTTGGCTTGAGGCCACATCATGCTCTAGAGCCTACAGTACATTCCATATTCCACAATTTCGTTATTTGTAAGGAGAAATTTGCAGGGTCTTTTGGCACTTCAAGGAGGAGAGATCTCTAGTGTTGGGAATCTGCCCTTCACTATGGTGATCCGTCGATTACAGATCTAATCCCTATTCCATTTAGATATTATCTAAATACTGATGTATTTTCTTTATAAATTATGAATCACCCTGTATATCAGCTGCATTAGATCTCAGATCTACTCCATGTACATCATTTTCTGCTGAAAACCCCAAGGGGATTTTGAAGAGGAGACTCTATAGTGTATAGAAATGATATAGATCTATCTTTTTGTACACAGATCTGCTCTAGATCTGAAGTGTAATCTATATCTATTTTCAGCTAATAAAATAATGTTGTCAATCTTGTACAATAATATCGTATGGTTGCAGCCTCTTATTTTGAGCATTTCTTCATGTAAAGTTTCCTACTTTCTGTTCTATGATGTATGGGCTTCAATATAATCTTGATATGCTGATGTAAATGACATGATTGAGCCTAAATATTGGATTCCTGCATATATTTGGCTGAACTGTGTTATTTTTTGAGAAGTTTTGTCAAACAGTTTTGCAGCCCCTTCTTTGGGCATTTTCCAAATGCACTAGGTGTGGGGAGACCTGTTTATCCCACCTAGAAGGATTTTTTTTTTAATCCCTATTGGATTCAGGTCTTATATTTTCATATATAAGGGATCCAAGGGTTTTTTTCCAATCTTGTAGTATCCATTTCTGAAAAATTCATTTTTCAGACATGCCTAGCTAGCAGTCCCAATTTGGAGATATTACAGTGGTATCAGAGCAACTATCTTTTCACAACCTATGATTTGCTTAATGAAGAGACAATATGTATTTTCATGGGAAGAAAATACTGATGAATAAGTGTGGTTAAATTGAAGACATATAACTAAAGGGACCAAACCCTTTATCTAGAAGATTGAAATGGAAAGAGTTCTCAAAAACTCTGTTCCAAACTATACATGAGATGAAGAATGAAATCAGGGGAATAGGGAATGAAATAAAAGAAGATATTTTGAAAATTTTTGCACATGAAGGAATCCCAACTACTTCATATGATGTGTGTGAGCATTCAACCACACAATTTGATCTACAACATTGTAGAATGCCTACATTCCTTGCAAGAGGAGAAGAAGGAGAGACACCAAAAGAGGAGACTCTTGGTGACTATATCTGAGGATATGAATCTCAGTCTAAAAGATTCAAAGAGCATATAAGCTTCCCAGAGTTTTTTCAAATCAAATAAGAAAGAAGATCCAGCAGAACTATGAGAAGAAGAGGGTGCATGCAGCACACCTTGGGTAGAACTTTTCTAACTAATTTTGATGGGTCACCTCAGAGCTCAGCCAAGTCTTGGGTAAAGAAGTTGGACACATATTTTCAGCTGCATGAAGTTTATAAATATGAATCCATAAGAGTAGCAGCGCTAAACCTCCAAGGTAAAGCATATGCCTGGTGGTTATTTGAGTCTTCTTCATTGAAAAATGTAAACATCTCTACTTATGCAAAGTTCACTAGGAGGTTAGTGAAAAGATTTGATTCTATGCCATCTGAAATTTCTTTGGGTAAACAAACTAAGCCTAATAAATCAAAACCTTTGCATGAGATGGAAAGGTCCAGGAAGATAACTCCATTTCAGAACATTGTTGAAGGGGTTAAAGATCTGCTACATGATTTTCCAAGGGCAAAGGCCCCACTTCAGTGAGAACCTTGTTCTCAAGAAGAATACACGAGTGTTCCTTTTTCAAGGAGAGATCGAGATAAAGGATCTCTTATTGATGAGGCATACTCCATTGATGAGGAGAAGAAAGAAGAAGAACTGAAAGGTTCCTCCAGAGCTGTGACAGCAGGAGGAGATCTATTTTTATTGAGAGATGGAGATGAAGCTATTGCTTCCACTAAGAGGTATATTGTATCTTTGCAAGGGGGCCCCAAGGATCCTATACATGAATATGATGAGCAACATGTGTCTAGGATGATAGACAAAGAGACAAAACAATGGAGGAAATATGTTCCAACACTGCATCCAATTTTTGGAACACACACTATGATGGATTAGTCCTTTGTGATCAAGACTCTTGACACCAAGGAGATGATGGGTGTTCATGAGTTAACTAAATCTAAAGGGAGAACCTTACACTATGAGATATTGGAGAAGGTGGGTGATGAAGAAGAATATGGGGGACTTTCTCCAATTTCTCCTTATCATGATACTTCCACACAGCAATCAGAGATGGATTTTCGCAGTGGAAGCAGTCATAATATGTTCCCATATGTTGTTCACATGGGAATGAGCCATGAGACATCATTATCTTGTGGTATACCACCTAGGAGACCACCTGATTCATATTTGATGAAATATGTTTCATGCATTGATGCTACTTTCATAGATCCAAGGAGGAAGGGAGAATTAGAAGACCATGCTTCAGCGCTGAGAGTATGGGGAAATTACAAGGAGAGGGAAAGCATTTTTCCCTTAACATCACTATCCATTATCTCATCTCATACTGCGCTGAGAAAATATGCTGCAAGAATGAATGATGACACCATCATGAAGCAAGGAAGGCAATCCTTGAATCAGAAGACAAACTTGTTTGGAGGATCCTCTTCCATACATGACGAGAGATGGTGGTCACACATGCATACTTTGGCAAAACTAAGGAGGTTTTGGATAGATGATAGCCTTCCATGAGAGGATAACTTCCAAGAACTTCCATTTTCTTTTGATCATGTGCATGAGCAAGGAGGGCAGCAAGGAAGGACTGGAAACCTTCCACCTTGTACCTTTGGCATGGGAGATGTCAAGGAGGAGAATAATGGGAAGCTTGGATTTTGAACATACACCTTTGACATGGGAGATGTCAATGAGAAGAACAACACCATGGTAGACACTTCAGATGACACTTTATCAGTGTTGTCATTGTTGGGCACATTAGATCCCTATTGGAAATCCCAATTGTTGGTGGAATATTCCAAGGATCTTCATACTTGCATGATTATTGATGACTTGCTACATGAGGAGAGCTATTCAATCCTTTATGGAGTCATCTATAATCATGGTAGGATCTTCTTGTCTAGAGCTTCCAATCTCAAGGAGAAGTTACTACAAAGGGCTTATGAAGAGTTCTATTTCAGCCACACATATTCTATGAAGCTCAACAACATCATTTTGAGGAGCTATTATTTGGAGCGCTTTGAAAGAGAACTATATCAGCATTGTCAAAGATTCATGGACCTTGTGGATTTGGAGCAGCAAAATGACTCTAAGGAAGAGTTAAATCATCCCTCTCTTTCTTCCTTTGAAGGAGAGAATAGATCTATGCACCACTCCATTGATAGGAGGAGGATTGTTGGTTAAGAGCATGCTCTTAGTACATATGTTTTATATTCTTATTTCATGCATTCTTACACCATGTTTTTGCAGGCCATGACTCCAACAAGGAGTAATATATTTTATAAGCCTCATGGCCAATATTGGGTCCCAAAAATTTCTGAATTGGGCAACTCCCTTGGAAGAAAAGGGAGATTTTGCATCATGATGGGTGCTTCCCAAAGGCACCAAATATATCTCACACTTTTAGCTATGGTGAGATGGCATGGGCAGCAAGTAAGTAGTGGGAAAACCACTTACCACATCTTGGTTTGATGTAGGCAGGGGATGCTTTGCGCTGGTCCCACATGTGGGACTATGATCCACCTCCATATGCACAAATTTTTGTTTTTTTGTACATTGTTTTGATCCCATATATTGATGATGTACTTGTACTTGTTATGCGGATGTATGGAGGAAGGAGGGAAGGCATGCATGTGCCCTATGGGATGACTACACTCCCTATACTTTAGGACTTATATTTCATGGAGGGCATTGGGTAAACCATGATTTCTTCATGTGATTTATTGTTTCCTCATGGGATGAACTATTTGAATCTCATGAGAACATTGTTGGAACAAGTCATGGATGGATGGATTAGTGATCGCTTAGCTTATGTAAGAATCTTATCATTTGATTGCGTCACCAATGGAGGAGGAGATGAGTTTCAACACTCACCTTATCAGTTCCTTGAGGACAAGAAACATTTTGGAGGGGAGGACTGTAATATTCCTAATTAGCCCAAGCTAATAGGAATAATCAATTTTGTTTTGCTTCCTGTTTTCATGAATAAATATGTAAAGGAGGATCCATAAAACTCCTAAATCAGAAAAATAAATCAATGCCCCATGTGAACAAGGCTAAATATGGGCTGCCTTAGTAAAACACCCTTATGTGTGAAAAGGATTAAGTCATTTGACTGGGTCAACTGGACCAAATAAACAACGTTGTCTAGATACATTGAATCACCTATATGCATAACGCAGTTTTAGTTGGAGGTTAATCATGTGAATGCAACTAAATCATTGAGATGGTTTAGGGTTTGGCAAGGTTTCCATCTTATTTAAGGAAGAGGAGGATAGCATTAGGATGTTGTTGAAGATATTATTTCTAAAGAATTTTTCTGCTTAGACACTTCTCATTCTCTAGCTATTTAGCTGAGAACAGTGTTGTTTAACACTAGGGTGTTCCTGACTGGGAATCCCACCTATTCCATTAAGTAGCTCTTGGAGGAGTCTTGCATTTATTGACCACTATCAGGCATTTGGCCAAGTTATTCTTCCAACTAAAATGCATATCCTGTTGATGGCTTGGTTTTCTTTGTATGCTGTAGCAAGTGGAGCCTAGATCTATTCAGATCTAAGCCATTCTAGTGCCTCTTTTCAGTGGGAAAGCCTTCTACCCCCTGGAAAGAGAGTATTGGATGAGGAGAGCTCATTTTCATATCTTGGCTTGAGGACACATCATGCTCTAGAGCCTACAGTGCATTCGATATTCTAGAGCTACGTTATTTGTAAGGAGAAACTTTCATGGTCTTTTGGCACTTCAAGGAGGAGAGATCTCTAGTGTTGGGAATTTTCCCTTCATTGTGGTGATCCATGGATTACAGATATAATCCATGTTCCATTCAGATATGATCTGAATACTGATGTATTTTCTTCAAAAATTATAAATCATCCTTCATATCAACTGCATTAGATCTCAAATATACTTCGTGTACATCATATTCTGCTGAAAACCCCAAGGGGCTTTTGAAGAGGAGACTCTATAGTGTATAGATCTAATATATATCTATATTTTTGTGCATAGATCTGCTCTAGATCTGAAGTGTAATCTACAACTCTTTTCAGCTAATAAAATAACGATGTCAAGCTTGTACAGTCATATGATATGGTTGCAGCCTCTTATTTTGAGCATTTCTTCATGTAAAGTTTCCTACTTTATGTTATATGATGTATGTGATTCAATATAATCTTGATATGCTGATTTAAATGACATGATTGAGCCTACATATTGGCCTCCTGCATATATTTGGCTTAACTGTGTTATTTTCTGAGCAATTTTGTCACATAGTGTTGCAACCCCTTATTTGGGCATTTTCCAACTACACTAGGCGTGGGGAGACCTGTTTAACCTACCTAGAAAAATTTGTTTTTGAATCCCTCTTGGATTCAGGTCTTATATTTTCAGATATAAGGGATCCAAGGGTTGGTTTCCAATATTAGCAGCCATTTTTGAAAAATGCATTTTTTCATACATGCCTAGCTAGCAGTCCTAATTTGGGGATATTACAGGTTCACATATACGATGGGTATATACAGTATTAAGTTTGGTGTAATATGGAAATAGAGTAAATTGATATCTGTGATTAGTGGTGAGATATTATGAATGGTAATAAACATAGAATATATGTTACATTAAAGTATTAAATTATTGACATAGTGAAGTTTTACCACCTAAATAGAATATATCAAGAAAGACCGTGTTCATTTTGGAAATAAAAGGTATATAGTCCTTTTTTATGATGAATTCACTCATATGTAATGTGGGAGTAGTTAACACTAGAAAATACAACTACCATGAGTGGTCCAGGAAGATAAAGCACACCTTTATTTTCAAGGAGTTTTGAAAAGGAGTTTGTGAAGGAGAAGGAGGCAATCCTCTTAGAAGCCCACTTATAACAAGGATATTTCCATCTAAGAGAACAAGAACAACAAGGCATATAATTTAATTGAAAAAATAGTCAATGAAGAGTTGATTCATTGTATTATGTCATTTATAGGTTCTTTTGGTGCTTTAAATAAGTTTAAAGAATCTTATGACTCACACTCGGAGTTAGGATTTGTTCAATTGGTGATAAAACTATTTAACTTAGAATTGAAGGATGATGATACTCTTTCCTTAGCCTCTAAAATAATATATATTATGGATTACATAATTGCCACTAGTGTCAAAATATATTTTCCTCTCACAAATTTTTTCAAGGCATTGTATCCCTCTTATTCCCATTATCTTGAGTCATTACAAGCTAGTGGAAAACTTTCTAAAATTTCTGTTGACTCTCTTGTGGACAAGTTTTCTAAAAGAGAGATATTGCTGGAAGAAGAAGATATTTGATCAGTCTCTTGAAGAAGTTGTATGCCTTGCATATAAAAATAAGAATCAAGGATTGGATTCTTCTATAGGAAGAGGTTTCCAAAGAGGGTGAGGAAGGAAGAATTTGAGGTAGGGGGGAAGACATTGATAAGGAGAAAGACCTGGTATTCATTGCATATGGTGTAATATAAATGACCATGATGCTTATACATGTACCCTCTCATGGGATAGTATTAGAAAGGAAAGGGATGAAGAGAAATAAAAATCATCAGATAAAGGGAAAGGAAAAGCACCTAAATCCACTCATTATGTCCTGGCACATTGCAACATTAGAGTATATGAAGGCTTATTTAATGCTTCACTTGCTTCATGGAAATATGCTTGGCTGCTTGAATCATGATGAAATTTACATGTGAATTTAAAATATATTTCGTTGAATAATTCACTCACAATGTTGATGGAGCAATCTACTTTGCAGATAAGTCAAAACTCAAGCCATCAGGGCTTCGCACCATCAGTGTTACACCATTTTTTGGACATCTAACCTATTGTTATCAGATGGACCTAAGTACACCAGGTAAGACCAATTTTACCCTAAGTAAAATTGCATTCACTATGAAAAATAACTTAGTAAACCACCTTTATTAAGTTGTTTATGGTCTAACAAGGAAACCCCATGAGGAAATATTAAATAAATCTACATTTGTTTGATTTTCCCCAAGGAATAATTAGTTAAACAACATTTCAATTAATATTCCTGGTTATATTTAACCCAAAACAAGGAAATTAATTAGATAAATCATTATTTATCATATTATTTTCTAAGAATAATAATTTAAACCTTATTTAAATAATATTATTTGTTAAATATGACTAAATCACCCTTAAATAATTAAATAAATCATTATTTATTTGATTATTACTCAACCACATCCTCAAAATAATAAATAAGTCATTTATTTATTTATTATTTACAAATAAAAGGATTTGACCCAAGTCAAATACCTTTTCCCTCCAACAAATATAATAAAATATTCCATGAAAGTTGGATCTTGATTTGGTTAATAATATTTTAATTATGCACCAATATCTAGACTAACTCAATATTTTGTTATAAATAGAAGGGTTTTCCCATTAATTTACCATCTTATGTTTCCTAAATATCACTCTGGATATGTACTTTTGGTCTGACTTTGATCCACCATCATAGTCATATTTTGCTACCATTTTTGTCTAGGTTTTCTACACCATCAAGAGAGAGGAATTTTAGATCTGAAGTGTTGAGGACTTATAAGAACCCATCCCATTGAGGAGAACTAGTAACACCCTTCTATGTTTTCCTCCCAGGTGCCATTAATACAAAACTCATTCTACATATCCTTGTCTTGTCTATTGGATGCATGGAGTAAATCTTGTTTTTTCTACTGCTTAATGTCTTTTGATGCATAGATCTAGATTTTTGCAGAATTTATCTTGATCACCTAATGACATATCTGGGATATTGGCAGCCATATTTGCTGTTAGGGCTATTTTTTATGCACAGCTAAAGTGGTCTTTTTTCGTACACTTGGAATTAAGATTCATACTAACAACTGGAAACTCCACACGAGTTTACGATTACGACCTCTATCATTTTTCTGATCCTTGCATATCCAGATGCTTCAAACCCTAGGATTTCTCTTCATCCTCTTTTTTTTTCTTTTCTTGATGTTGTTTTTAACCTATAAAACCCTAAAACATTAAAATTCTAACTTCCATGTGTTTCTGGAGCTATTGTGCAGGTGACAGACATTAGCCGTAGCTGAGACAACACTTTTTTCTGAAATCTGCCGCCAAGAGTGTCATAAGTGCAGGTCACACTTTTTGGCCCAAAACCTGCGACCTAGACCCTCAGGACGCACCATTCAGCCCAAAAACTATGACCTCTGCTGAAAAAAAGTCAAAAATTGTGGACGTTTTGCGAGAATTTTTTTGAAAGTTTTCTGGGTTTGTCTGAGCCTCTGTTTGTCTGACCTCTGTCTCCACCCATTTTGGACCTATACTTGTTCTGTTTTTCTCAAATAAGTGGGAACCTAGCCCCCTAGGGATTCAGTACCCTCCACTTCTTGTGGAAGAGTTTTTGCTGTTGCAGGTTGTCTGAAATTTTAGAGTCTTCAGCCATTTTTCAGATCTGATACCTCACCTTCAGATCCACTTCAGATTGGCTATTTATCCATCCACAACACCTCTTTTAGTTTGCTTTGGGTTTTCCTCTAGGGTCACCTCCATTTCCCTCCAGGACATAGCCTTTTTCCACCTCATTTACATCAATATTTCCTCTAATTTGTTGCTTCTTTCTGCACCACTTTCCAGCAGATTTGTCCTTTAGATCCCGCCCCTCCTGAACTTATATCTATTGGCTATTTTAGTGTTTTTGATTAGATTTTTACCCACCTACAGACTATTTGTTGAGAGGCCTGACTCCTTGGGTTTAGATTATTGAATTATTAGCTTTTTATTTTCTGTTTTTGTAGACTTATATACTGTTATTTTCACGTTTATTTGCAGCTATACATCACACTTTTTCTTTTTCTCTACAAACGTCTGGGTTTAAAAATTAAAATTTACACACTTCAAACACATAGCCTAAGTGAAAAAGGGCTTGGTTAACACCACCAAGCAAAGACTCTAAAACATTGAAATCAATTGATCCTGCACCTCTTTGCCCTTGTTTCGACATTGTAATCAATTGATCATGCACCTCCTTGTGCTTTTCGTTCTCTTTTTCCTTTGTACCGTGTTTGTGTCATCATCATTACACCACCAAGGCATTTATCCTGAAGACTTCTTGGCCTTCATCCTCAATTTCCAGTAGGAAGACTTACTCCTCCGCGTAGGATTTGAGTTAGTCCTCCACCGAGTCTGCACTCCAACTCTTCTTCTAGTTCATTGGGTTCTCCTTCTCGTTCTGCCTCCATTTCTCCCCCTATCACCTTCACCATGTCTGGTGTAGGACATAATGTTGGTGGTAACCTCGGACCTAATGTTAGGAATACCACTAGAGGGACCGTAACGGACACTACCCCAGCTCCGCCCTTGCTCCCCTACATGGCATGCCTCAGCCTTCCCAATTTTGACCAGTTGATAAATGACCCTATACATCATGATGTTGGTTGGCCTTCAATTCCAACCAAGCTCCCTTCTGACATCCCCAAGTTCAAAGGTCTTGCTGGCAAATATCCTACAAATCATGTTCGATCTTTCCACATGTGGTGTTCGTCTAACTCCATTACCGATGACTATGTCCATCTTCAGTTGTTCTAATGTACGCTTACTGGTGAAGCTTCTAAGTGGTATGTTAATCAGGCCCCTTCCTCTCATACCACCTTTGCGACTCTTGCCTGGGATTTTCTGTCTTACTTCTAGCTTCCCCTTCGTTATGACATTGGTATCGAAATTTTGACTTCTTTTCGTCAATCATCTGTGACCCGCCTATCTGATCATGTCCAGGAATGGTAGAGAAGAAAGATCCTATGTCAAGACCCTACCTTCAAAGACCGTGTATACATGGACTAGTTCCTTATATCTCTCTTACCTCCTATAGGGAAATATGTCGCATCATATTTTCCTCAAAATGAAGAAGCTGCTCTCCAAATGGCGTTAAAATATGACCTGATCTACGCTCTGTCGGGTTATGTTTATACTTTTCTACCTAATATTTCTAGACCTGGTGGTGCCAATGCACCGGGGGCACCTCATGCCACTGAAGGTATCCTTGGAGCTCTCTCTAATCCATATGCTCAGCCTCCCATGGGCTATGGTTTTTCTTGGGGGGGGGGGCAGCACCTCCTGCACTTTTCCCCCTCCTGGTAGTATGTATCTAGGATACGACATGCCTCCTATTTTTTCCCAACCTCCTATTTACCACACTATTACCCAACCTACTTATTATTCATATCCACACCCTGGTGCTCCAGCTCCTCCAACATTAGTACCTCTTCCTCCCTTGCCTTCTCAACCTCTCCAATAGCAACCACCGCCCCCTCAGGAGCAGGTGTATGCACAGCAGAGCACGACTAATCCTTCTCCCTCCAAAGAGATGAGGAGAGGCACTCACAATCAATCTACTCCCAGTAATCCTGGACCTAATCCTCAAAATAATTCAACTAACACTGCTAACCAACAATAGGGCACTCAGCCCAAGCAGGACAGGCATGTTCCCACGAACAAGCCTTATTCGTGTTGTGGTGTTTATGGTCATTACACTTACAATTGTCCTCTTTTACAAAAGATGAAGCAGATGTGGGAGTCTCAAGTAGCATTGTGAGGACAACAAGCCTCCCCTTCCATCCCTCCCAATCCCGCACCTAGTTAGTCAGCCGTGTTTACTAATCCTTTCCCTCAACAAGGATTTGTGGATACCCAACCACTTGAAGGTCAAGTAGGCACTCAACCTCCTCCATATGGTACTTCTGATTACCATATTATCATGATGAACTCTAACCAACCTATAATCGTTGACCTCAACCTTCAGACTCAGTCCCGTCAGTACAACAAGCCTCCTGCTACGTTTGTCCCCGAGCCACTTTCTTCAGGTTCTACAGAGCCTATTTCAACACCTAATGGTCCTTTGGAGATCCCTCAGCCTAAGGAAGAGGTTCATACCAGGATCCCTAAGGGACCATTACACCAAAATCCTGCTTCTGGAAAAGCTGCCCATTTATATAGTATAGTAGATGATTTGGCGCAATCTCCTGCCTCCATCTCAATGCTGGAAATCCTCCAGTCATGCCCTTCACAACGAAAATCTCTACTATATTCCATGGGTGCTGTAGATCCTTCCAAAAATAGATTGATTGTCTTTTATTTTGACCAGTCAGAACATCCTCCTCTCCCTGCTTCCATCACCTTCCAAATCCCAGTCAAGGTCCAGAATGCCAGTGTTTCCCAGTGCATCATTGATGAGGGGGCATCCACCTGTGTGATGTCCGCTTTGGTTTGGAAGCAACTCGGATCACTTGAGTTGGCTCCTTCCATGATCACTCTCCGAGCATGGGATGGCCATGCCTCCCAACCCATTGGCTTATTCCACAATTTTCCTATTACTCTTGTGGGAAAGACTGTTTGTGTTGACGTAGAAGTCATAGATGCCCCCTTAGATTACAATATTCTATTGGGTCGTAGCTACACCTATGATATGTATGTTGTACCATCTGTGGTTCACCACAAGATTTTCTTCCCTCATAGCGGAAAGATAGTCACCATTGACCAGTTGACGTATTACAAACCGAAGTCTCAGACCTCCCCTGAGTCTATCATCTCTTTGGTGGCCAATAAGAAAACCATCGATCCTTTGACCAGTGTCTCACCCAGAGTCTACAAATATTCCTCATTGCTTGGTACATTCCCTGGTCTTCCTCCTCCTTTCTCTGATCCCAAATCATCGAATGTTTGCATGACGCAATCGTCTCGGGCTGCCCTCAAGCGACTCGCCTCGACTAGTCAGCATCCCCCTCGCCCTCTGCAGCCTACTCCTAGCCCTTCGATTCATCCTTCTCGACCTCCTCCTCCTGGCCCTTCAGCTGGTATCCATGAGCCTATTTATCCTCTTGGAATGGTTCCTCTAGGACTTAACCATTTAGGAGCCGTCCCGCCTGGCAATTACCCCTCTGGTTAGATACCGTTCCTAGATCCCCCGCCAGGAGTGTACACGATACCTGTTATTGCCACCCTCTCTCTTCTTAACCTGACCCTTGGGATTCCCATCTGGTACCTTTATCCTCCAACCGCTACCTCGCCTAGTCAACCCTAACCTTATCTTGCCTTGACCCCAGTTCAACTTGTCCCCATGACTTCTCCCGCTGCAACAGTGCCTCAACCACCTCAATAGGAACCACCTCCAGTTTTGACCGCTTCGGGTAAGAAGGGAAAAGATCGCAAGACAAGGCTTCCCATATAACCTATTGTTATTATATAGACCTAAGTACACCAGGTAAGACCAATTTTACCCTAAGTAAAATTGCATTCACTATGAAAAATAACTTAGTAAACCACCTTTATTAAGTTGTTTATGGTATAAACAGGAAATCCCATGAGGAAATATTAAATAAATCTACATTTGTTTGATTTTCCTCAAGGAATAATTAGTTAAACAACAATTTAATTAATATTCCTGGTTATATTTAACCCAAAACAAGGAATTAATTAGATAAATCATTATTTATCTTATTATTTTCTAAGAATAGTCATTTAAACCTTATTTAAATAATATTATTTGTTAAATATTACTAAATCACCCTTAAATAATTAAATAAATCATTATTTATTTGATTATTACTCAACCACATCCTTAAAATGATAAATAAATCATTTATTTATTTATTATTTACAAATAAAGGGATTTGACCCCAGTCAAATACCTTTTCCCTCCAACAAATATAATATAATATTCCATAAAATTTGGATCTTGATTTGGTTAATAATATTTTAATTATGCACCAATATCTAGACTAACTCAATATTTTTTTATAAATAGAAGGGTTTTCCCATTCATTTACCACCTTTTGTTGCCTAAAGATCACTCTAAATCTATACTTTTGGTCTGAATTTGATCCACCATCATAGTCATATTTTTCTACCATTTTTTTCTGGGTTTTCTACACCATCAAGAGAGAGGAATTTTAGATTTGAAGTGCTGAGGACTTACAAGAACCCATCCCATTGAGGATAATCGGTAACATCCTTCTATTTTTTCCTCCCAGCCACCATTAATACAAAATTCATTCAACATATTCTTGTCTTGTCTATTGGATGCATGGAGTAAATATTGTCTTTTCTACTGCTTAATGTCTTCTGATGCATAGATATAGATTTTTTCCGAATTTATCTTGATCACCTAACTGCAGATCTGAGGAGATTGGAAACCATATTTTCTATTAGGGTTTTTTGTTATGCACATCTAAAGTGGTTTTTTTTCGTACACTTGGAATTAAGATTCATACTAACAATCGGGCTCAAATTTCCTGGTCTTCCTGGGTTTATTTTACATGATATTATCTACCTGCCGAAGTTGAGGAGAAACTTGTTGTCTTTGTTCCACATATGCCAACAAGGACACTCAGTCCACATATTTTATCACAAGGTTGAGGTTAAAAAATAATTAGACAACTCACTTGTCATCAGTAGGATAAAGAAGACAAACTTTTGAAGCTACATCGAAACCTCTAGTGATGCACAAAATGTTTCATAAAGTTCTAAATATGATTAAGTATAGGTACACTTCCATAAATTATTTTATGCCATGCTAGATATGTAAATTGAACTATGACAACCTTCATTTGTTGAAGAAAAATGGCATTATCGGTTTTCCAAAAATTCGAAGGAAACTTAAGCAATATGATGCTTGTATATTAGGAAAGAACTACCAACAACATTTTCATGATTCTCATTCTAGAGCACATAAAAATTTTGAACTAATTCATTTTTATTTTTGTGTCCCAATACATGTTCCTTCTACAAACAGTAATAAATACATGATGACATTTATTGATGACTACACCAGAATGAGTTGGGTATATTTATTGAAGAAAACTTTTGAAGCTTTTGAAACATTCAAAAATTTCATGCATGGATTGAAAATGATACACAATATCATGTTAGCTCTATTATCACTAATAATGGAAAATAATATACTTCAAATGAATTTGAAAACTATATTCACTAGCATGGGATGAAGCATCAAAAAAACAGGCCTTATAATCCCCAATAGAACATAGTAGCTGAATATAATGATGTAGCTAAAATAATGAACAAGAAAATATTAAATATAGTACGTTCAATGATGTTTTTAAAGAATTTTAAGCTAATGTTTTGGGCTGACGCAATTCTATGTGCTATGTATATAAATAATAGGTGCCCATCCCATGCTCTGAAGAAAAGAAATCCCTATGAAATGTGGTATGGCCACATTTCTTCTGAGTGAGGCATCTCAGTTTTTTTGGTTCCACCTATTATGCCTTAATACCTAAGGAACAAAGAAAAAAATTTGGTGCAAGGAGTTGAAAATGTATCCTTTTGGGGTACTCAAATACCTCTAAAGCATATTGTATCTATGATGAAGTAAATAAGAATATTATAATATCCATAATGTGATAATTCTTGAATCTTCCAAGACTATCAAATTTTTTGAGTGATAGCTTGATCGATTGGAAAGATTCTGAAATGAAAAAAAATTCAAGCATTTTATAATGAGATTCCATATCTTGAAGGGGGGATCCCTATACTAGATCAATTTGTGGAATATCCTTTTTAAGCACTCTCTCACCCTCATAAATCTCTAGCCACTAATCAAGAAGACACTTTGAGTGATATGATTGAGAGAATTGGGAGGCTAAATGTTGATTCAACCCCATCTCAGTCAATTGATCATCCTGGGCCATCTCAAAAATGTCCTCCAAAATGGCTCACAAAGACACTTGAAAGTTTACATTTGGATGAGGTTGGAAAAACAGGGACAAGAAGTTCTGCTAGACATAATGGAGGTGACGTAGAAAATCCTAATTCACATGTTGATATGGATGTTTATTATGACTGTGAACTAAATTAGTATACAAATTTCAAATCAGCTTCCTTCAAAGAATTTTTTTTCTCATGGCGAATGGAAAGAAGCAATGCAAAAAGAATTTGATGCTTTGATAAAGGATGGAACCTGGAATCTGGTTGATCCTCCATTGGGAACCCCACTAATAGGCTGCAATTTGGTCTCCAAAAACAAGTATAAAGCAAATGGATCACTTAACAAGCATAAATTTAATCTCATGGAAAATTGTTTCGCACAGAAGGAAGGGGCCAATTATGAGGAGATTTTTTCCCCTATAGCAAATTGAACTACTATCTGAACTCTCTTTCCCTTGAAAGCTTAAAACGGTTGGAAATTCCATGAAATGAATGTAAAAAATTCTTTCTTGAATGAATATATAAAAGTGAATGTTTTTAGGTCCCAACCAAAAGGGTTTTTTGTGGAGTTCTAGGAACACAAAGTATGCAAGCTTGTCAAATACTCGTATGGCCTCAAACAAGAACTGTGATCCTAGTATGAGAAATTGACTGGTCGTATTATGAAACAAAATTTAAAACACTATGATCTTGATAATGCAACTTTGTTTATCAAGAAAGCTGGAAAAATAATTGTATATCTTGTGCTATATGTAGATGATTTTTTGATGACAGGGAAGACTAAAAGTTAAATTGCATCCATAACTAAATAATTGAGGAAATATTTTGAAATGGCATATTTAGGTTATGTTCACTACTCTCTTGGTATTGACGTAACCCAACATCTAAAGTTTATATTCCTCTCTTAGAAAAATTACATTGGAGATATGTTGAACAAGTGGTTGAGTGAAATCATATGAATAGCTTAATGGAATAGAACTTAAATATCATCTTCACTGAAGGAAAATAATTTTTGGATGTAACAATGTACAGATAAGTTGCAGGAAGTCTCAACTACCTAACTACTACAAGAATAGACATTTCATTTTCTATTTGAATCCTCTCCATATTTATGCAAAAGCCCTGTGAAGGTCATTGGTCTGCGACAAAAAGAATTACAAATCAATTGAAGGAATCACAAGACTTTGGGCTCAAGTATACACAGGTGGATGAATTCAACTTCATTACTCTAATTGATATTTTGATGGAGATAAATAAACTAGAGTATCTACATCAAGCTATTTTTTGAGTCTTGGATCAAGAGTTATATCGTAGAGGTCACACAAACAATCAGTTCCAGTAGGTTCCATAATTATGGTAGAATATATTGAAACAACTGAAGCAATGAATGAAAGTATGTGGCTTGGGGAAATTATGGAATATTTGTAGGAGAAACAAGTACATTAAACTCCTCTATAGATTGACAACACTTCTGCCATAAAATTTTCCAAGAACCAAAATTTCCATGATCACACCAAGAACATCAATACAAAGTATCATATAATTTGACATCATGTTGAGGCCAAGATTATCAATTTATGGAATTATTCCACGGATGAGAATATTGCACACAACTTCACCAAAGTGCTTAGAAGAGAAAAGTTTGAAATATTTAGAATGATGCTTGGACTCACCAACATCCCTTTAGATTAAGGGGGGGAATGTTGACACCTAATCTCTAGGATCAGGAAATTAATGTAAATATTCTAAATAGGAAAATAAGGAATCATTATAATATGAACCCAATAGTCTTCTTCTCCCTGTATATATTATTGAATTGTCTTAATGAAATGCACATTCGTGGAGTTACTCAATGTTTGGCATGACAAATATTTATCTCAAAAGTGTTGTCACCCATAGACTTGGTGATGGTATAAGGCCCACAGAGGTGTGGTTGAAGGTTCTGATGGGCCCCTGTAAGGAATTCCTTCTACTATTGTAGCTAAACCTTTTCTCCCACTTGAAATTTGTGTGGCACCCGGTGTTCATGATGTCGTTGTTTATACTTAGTACTGGATTTTCTAAAGATATCATTGACCTCTTGAAGGATGTGTTGAATTCGTTCAATAAACTTGGTAGCTTTGATGAATCTATATTGAACATATGCAAATATTTCCTATATAGTTCCAAGGGGAAATGTGACATTAATGGGATCCAATGGTTGAAATCCCAGGCTCATCTAGAAGGGGATGTAGATAGTTGAGTTATTGAAAACTATGTTTTTGGTGTGCCAATCATAGGGGACACTCTCATCCCATTATCATAGATTATTGGAGTTTTACATGTGAAAAATGTACACAATAATCCTATTGATGACCTTTTCCAGCCATCAGTACGGGGGTGGAAGGAAGTTGATTTCATGAGATTGGTGTTCAACAATGAACAAAGGCTTGAATAGAATGTGATCAGGAACCTGCTATCCCAATATGATATGATGGTATACAAAATCCCAAAATTTACTCACAACCATTTGAAGAAGATCTTAGCAGTGGATTTTATTTTTGTAATATTCTTGTAAGCAGTCAGAATAATCAATTTATAAAACCTATCAATGACCACAAACGTATATTCATTAGCACTATTGGTAGAAGGAATTCCAAACATATAGTCCATCGATATGGATTCCTAAGTCCAGTTAGGAGTAGGAACAGTGGTGTACACGCCATGCTTCTTAATGGTTGGTTTGGAAATGACACTGGTGGTGCAAGACCTAATATACTTGCCAACATATTATCAAAGTTTTAGCTACTAAAATTACTTATGTAGTATTGCCAATATTATCTCTATACCAAATTTCCATGCTACCAGACTATAATTTTCCTCCCAGATTATATTTTCATGCTCACTTGAAGGAACACAAAGATGTCCCATGTATCATAATAATGCATCGTGGAGGTAGAATTTTGAAACTTTATTTCTTTTCTTCAATATGTAGTATTTGGTAGAGAAATTTGATCCATTGTTGTATATTTATGGCCATCCATAGGTATTATGCCCACAAGAGTTGAGAAATGTGATCAATGGCACAATCGAGGCCTAACTGATTCAGTCTATGATACGATTGGTGCTACCCTTCTTGTATTTGATTTTCAAATGGAAATGTTGGAGGTATGTAGACCATTTTTTATGGTGATAATCCTATAACTTCCATTGTATTTGCATAAATTAAAGAGGCATGTGATCTCTGTTGATGATTGTTTCCTACCATATAATATAATATTTCCATTGTCGACATGACTACACAATTGAATACATCTTATCTGTAATATCCCAAAATGGAGAATGCAATAATACAAAAACAAAATAGATGAATAGCAGCAAAGTAAACAATTAATCGAAATACAACATCAGAATGTATAGATAAGTTGAGCCATTTTATTAATTAGGAGGTGGATAAACGAGTACAAAAATGCTCAAAATATGAGACACTCAAGCCAAAGAGATGGCCTAGAATGACCCTGAAATGATCCAACAAGAGGGACTGCATAACTGCTGACTGCTGGAAGGAAGACTGCATTGTTCTTGTTGCAACTGCTAGGATTTCAAATGCCGAAAAAATAGAAATATAGATTTAGGAAATTTAGGAGCTCTAATGATGTTGAAAATAGAGATCTGGGCTTTTGATGGATACCCAATATAACCCAGAAAGGATTTTCCAAATCTATGAATCTAGGAAAATCACCCTCTTAAGGCTCCACTATACAACTACTAGGTATGCAGATTTGATGCATGAACTGAAGAATAGATGGATGCAATGTTATACAATCAGCTCAATACAAGAAGGGTTGATCCCTTCACTAGATCCTTGGGCTAAAAGCTCAAGATCTAGTTGTTCTTTCCTCCTCCACTGAAGATAGTTGCTGAATAATGAAAAGCTTCATAAAAATGTGTTTTCAAGGAGGGAGAGGCTCAAGTCTGCTACTAGATATGTCAAATCATCCCAAGAATGATGGAATTAGTAAGTAGAAAGTGAGGTGATGATCCCTCATGGGATTTCCAGCTAAAATAATGGAAACTTCCTTCCTCCAATAGATCTATAGTATTGAACTACACAATCCTTGAGGGGACTACTTCTACATGGAGGTAAAACAAAATGGCCTAAATGTCAGATATAGATCTGCCGCTCCTGAAAAAATGAACATGAAGCACAAGGTGAAAGGATCAATCCTCCATCGGTTTCCTAGCTGCAATGCTAGAAACAACCACCTGGATATGGCAGCAATGCCTGATGTTGGCTTGAAGGGTCTTGACCCAGGTTCGGTGTGCAAGGTTTTCCAACAAACCCCTATACTACTGGCCCTTTTGGCAGTGACCTGCTTTCGCAGGTCACAATCTCACCTGAGGTAGTATGGGTGGGTGCTGGAACCAGGTTTCCACACCTTGAGAAAGGAAGGGTAAGGCAAGCAGAGTTGCGTTCTATTCAAATTACCTTGTTTCTTCGCAGGGTTAATTATGTATCTAATTTTATCCACGTGCATTATATCTACAATTATATGCTTTCTATAACATCAACATAGCATTATATAAATAGAGAAAAATAGATCTAGATCCAAGCATTGAGTACATAGATCTTTACAGCAAAAAGACAGAAAATACCTAACACAACAATTATCATCAATTCATACAACAATACTCATAGATTCAAATCTCTAATAATACTTCGCATTCATTCATTCATCAATCTTTCCTTACAATTCCCTTCCCAACCTGCGCACACAGCAGGAGGGTCCGCACACAGCTAGACTAGGATCTTTGCACACATAGCCAACAAGAGTCTGTTCCCCAAAACCCAAATATATACAATAGATCACATCAATATCTCATCAATTCCTATCCTTTACAATTCAAAATGCATCTCTATTTATAAAAATCTAGCCTCAACATTCCTATGGTCCGCAACCCATGGTTTTCGGACCCCTAGTTTACCCTTTGACCCATTACAATACGTTTGGGGCTTTGACCCACCCCAAAACCCCCTTCCTATGCTAAATATAATAAAAAATAATCAAAATGGACCAATTTTGCAGCTTGTTAGGAAACCCCATTCCAATAGTCCCCCAACACAATCTTGTGACTCATCCCAAGTCACTGCGCTGGTGCGACCATGTAGTTCGCTGTTAGGTCCCTATATCACTAGTATAGCCCCTTATTATTGTTAGTGTAAACCCCTTATTGTTATTATTGTACCCTTGTAACCCCCATTTTGTTATTTGTGAATTGTATCATCCAAGAATTTTTCATTTATGTAATGTATTGGAGGTTTCCCCCTCGAAGTGGCTCATTTCTAATGCGTTTACATCTCTTTTCTTCTATTTTTGGAGCTGGTTACACAACATTCGCAGAGACGGGGAAAGGTGTGGAAGCCAGGACTTGCTCCTGAACAACTTATTCCTGCTATAATTCTTGTTGGACATGGTGAAGCGTGGGATGGTGATGTACTGCCGTCCATAGTTGCATAGCTATTTCAACCAATTGGATTCCCTGCGCCAGTTGCTCCTGAATAATATGCATTGCATCAGTGACCACGACAATCCGTTGGGCTCGTTCTTCTAGAGGCATGTCATACTGTTGTTGCTTGTCTCAGTCACAACGGTGAACCTCTCGCAACACTCTAGAGGATAGTCCTTGTAACTCTGTACTAGATAGTTGTGTTAAGTCTACTTGAACGTCCCCAGTAATTGGGTCGGGAGTGCGAACTATGGTAGCACGAGGGAGTAAACATGCATTGCTTCTAGTGGGAGGCATTTGGAAATGGCGGAGAAGTCGTAGTAGGTCCCGGTACTGCAACGTTTCAGCTGGGTTTGGTTCGCAAATAATCCCTTCTGTCGAAAGCCCATGTGTACTTCTATTACTGCACTTAACATCCCTAGGTCTTCTTAGCAGTTCCTGTTACACCATTTTTTGGTCATCTAACCTATTATCATTAGATGGACCCAAGTACACCATGTAAGACCAATTTTACCCTAAGTAAAATTGCCTTCACTATGTTAAATAACTTAATAAACCACATTTATTAGCTTATTTATGGTCCAAACAGGAAACCCCAAAAGGCAATATTAAACAAACCTATATTTGTTTGATTTTCCTCATGGAATAATTAATTAAACCATAATTTAATTATTATTCGATCATCTTACAACAAAAACAAAGAAATTAATTAGATAAACCTTTATTTATCTTATTATTTTCTAGGAATAATTATTTAAATCTTATTTAGATAATATTCCTTGTTAAATATGACCAAATCACCCACAAATAATTAAATAAATAAATCATTTATTTATTTATTTTTGATAAATCAAGGGATTTGACCCAAGTCAAATACCTTTTCCCTCCAACAAATATAATAAAATATTCCAAAGAGTTAGATCTAGATCTTGGTTAATAATATTTTATTATGCACCATTATCAAGGATAACTCGATATTTTGTTATAAATAGGAGGTTTTTCCTATCACTCTTCACCTTTTGTTGCCTATTAGATCACTCTGGATCTATACACTTGGTCACATTTTTCCATTATTTGCTGTGTGAGCTCCCTTTGAGCTCTATTCTTTGCATTGGGTTTTCTACACCAACAAGAGAGAGAAATCTTAGATCTGAAGTGCTGACGACTTCCAAGAACCCATCCCACTGAGGAGAATTGGATACACCTTCTTGTTTTCCTCCCAGGTGCCCAATTAATACAAAAATTCTTTCAAAAATTGTTCTTCTCTTGTCTATTGGTATATGGAGTAAACCCTTGTTTTTACTGCTTAATGTCTTTCCATGCATAGATCTGGTTTTTTGCAGCTCTTTTCTTGTTCAACTAACCGCAGATCTGAATATATTGGCAACCACTTTTGTTGTTAGGGCTATTAGTTATGTGTAGCTAAAGTGGTCCTTTTTCGTACACTTCGACAAAGGATTGATACTAACAAATGGTGACTCCACACGGGTTTTAAATTACGACCGCTGTCGTTTTTCATATTCCTGCATATCCAGCTACTTCAGACCCTAGGGTTTCTTTTCAGCTGTTTATTTTTCCTATTTTTATGTTGTTTTTCTCACATAAAACCCTAAAACATTAAAATTTTTAACTTCCGTGTGTTTCTGGCCCTATTGCGCAGGTAAGCGACATCAGCCACAACTGAGACGACAACTTTTCCGAAAATCTGCCGCCGAGACAACTGAAATGGGAGGTCGCACTTTTCAGCCCAAAAACTGTGACCTAGACCTCCAGGTTGCACTTTTCAGCCTCTTTTTTGTGACCTGCACTGAAAACAGGTCAGAACCTGCGACCTGCCAATTTTTCAGTGGTTTTTCTACAATTTTTCTGGGTTTTGCTGAAGCTTCTGTCAGGGTTTTCCAGCCTCTGTCTCAGCCCGCTTTGACCTAGTTCTGATCTGTTTTTACTCATCTAAGTGGGAACCTAGCCCCCTAGGGCTTTAGTACCCTCCACTTTTTGTGGAAGAGTTTTAGCTCTTTCAGCCGTCTGTTTTTCAGAGTTTCGGCCTTCCCTTTTCCAGATCTGCTACCTCCTTGTCAGATCCCTTTAAATCAGCCTTTCTTCCTTTCAAATCACCTCTTGTCATTTTGTTTGGACCTCTCTTTAGGACCTCCTCCCTGTCCTTGCCGCTTTTTGCTGATTTCCTCCCTTTTTCTAGCCACCTTGCCTCTGTCTCTTGGCTGTGATCTGCACCTCTTTTCAGCAGCTTTATCCTTTAGATCCCTGTCCCTTTTGACCTTAGATCTATTGGCCTCTTTTCAGTGTGTTTTGACTAGATTTTTTTTCCCTTTTTTTAGACTAGTTTTGAGGGACCCACCTCCTTGGGTTAGATAGATGCAATAGTAACTGTTAATTTTCTGTTATTTCAGCATTATATACTATTCTCTGCAGATCTATTTTCAGTTACATAGCACACTTTTTTCTTGCTCTCAAAACGAAAAGGGTTTTAAAAATTAAAATTAACGCACACCACACACTGACCCTAAGTGAAGAAGCGCTTGGTTAACACCGCCTGGAAAAGACTCTAAAATCAATTTTCACTGCACTTTTTCTGCCCTTGACCTCACTTGATTCTGTCCCTTTCTGCCCTTGTTAGTTTCCTTCTTCCCGTAATCATTACACCCCCAAGGCGCCTTTCCCGGAGATTTCTTGGCTTTCACCCTCAGTTTCCGGTCTATCGACCTGCTCCGTCCCACCATCGTCGAGCCCGTCCTCCTCCGAATCCGCACTCCAACTCCTCTTCTGATTCATTGGGTTCTCCTTCTCCTCCTGGTTCTCCCCCTGTCACCTTCACTATGTCTGGTCCAGGGCCTAACGCTAGCAGTGCTCCAAGCCCTAATGCCAGAACTACTACTAGCGGAACCGCCACAGGAACTACCTCGGCCATACCATTGTTGCCGTACATTGCAGGCCTCAGCCTCCCTGATTTCAATCAGTTGATCAATGACGCTATCTGCCACAATGCTGGTTGGCCTGCTATGCCAACCAAGCTCCCCTCTGACATCCCTAAGTTTGAAGGCCTTGCTGGAGAAGATCTAACCAATCATGTCCGATCTTTCCACATGTGGTGTTCCTCCAATTCCATTACCGATGACTCCATCCGTCTTCGTTTGTTCCAATGCACGCTTACCGGCGAAGCTTCTAAATGGTATGTAGACTAAGCCACCTCTTCCCATACCACCTTTGCGACCATTTCCCAAGCCTTTTTATCTTACTTCCAGCTCCCTCTCCGATACGATACCGGTAAGGAGCTCTTGACTTCCTTTAAGCAAACATCTTCGACCCACCTTTCCACCCATGTTCAGGAATGGCGACGTAGACGCAGCTTATGTCGAGCTCCCCCCTTCAAAGATCGGATCTATATGAACTGGTTCCTTCACTCTCTCCTAGCTCCCATCGGCAAAGATGTCGCCTCCCATTTCCCTCAAACCGAGGAAGCTGCCCTCCAAATAGCCTTGAAATATGACCTGATCTACACCCAGTCTGGTTATGTTTATACTGTCCTTCCTGACCTCCCCAGGCCCGGTGGCGCTAACGCCCCGGGGGCATCTCATTCCGCCGACGGTATCATTGGAGCCCTTTCCCATCTGTATGCTCAACCTCCTATGGGCTACGATCTCCCTCATGGAGGGGCCAGCACCTCTAGCACTCTTCCCCCTCTCGGTAGCATGTACCCAGGATACATCATGCCTCCTCCTTTTGCCCAACCTCCTGCTTACCTCAATGTTGCCCAACCTAACCATTACCCTTATCTGCAGCTTGGTGTGCCAGCTCCTCCAGCATATGCGCTTCCACCTCCCTTGCCTCCTCAACCCCAGCAACAGCACCTACAGCCCCCTTCCGGGTAAGTATTTGCACAGTAGGGTGTGACTAATCCCCCTTCTTCTCAAAGAAGGCGGCGAGGAAATCCAAATCAATCTGCCCCTGGTACTCGTGGACCCAATCCTCAAGGTTTTGACCCTAACACTTCTAACCAGCAATAGGGTACTCAGCCCAAGCCAGACAGGCCTCTTCATACCAACAAGCCTTGTTCGTGTTGCGGTGTTTACGGTCATTACACCCACTATTGTCCCCTTTTACCACATATGTGGCAGATGTGGGAGTCTCAAGCCACATTGCGCGGACAACATGCCTCCCCTCATGCTCCCCCTAATGTGGCCACTACTCAACCAGCTGTGTTTACTAATCCTTTCCCTCAGCAAGGATTCATGGCTACCCAACCACCTGACGGGCAGGTCTCCACTCCACCCTCCATTTCTGGTTCCTCCGATTACTAGATCCTCATGATGACCTCTGATCCATCCCCAACCGTCGACCTTCACCTTCAAACTCAGTCTCACCAGTACCCCAAGCCTCCTGCTCAGTTTGCCCCCGAGCCTCCTTCTTCAGGTTCTACAAAGCCTCTTTCGACATCCAGTGGCCCCTTACATATCCCTCAACCCAAAGTTGAGGTTCATACCAAGGTTCCTAAAGGACCCTTACATCGAAACGCTGCTTTCGGTCGAGCTGCTAATTTGTATAGCATAGTAGATGATTTGGCGCAATCTCCTACTGCCATTTCCACACTGGAACTCCTCCAGTCGTGCCCTTCCCAAAAGAAGGCTCTACTATCTGCCGTGGGCACTGTAGATATTGCTGATGACCAAATGATTATTTTCGATGCCAATCAATCGGACCATCCTCCTCTTCCTCCTTCCGTCGCCTTCCAAATCCCAGTCAAAATCCGGAACGCCAACGTTTCCCGGTGTATAATTGATGAGGGGGCATCCACCTGCGCGATGTCTGCTTCAGTTTGGAAGCAACTCGAATCCCCTGAGTTGGCCCCTTCCACGATCACCCTTCGAGCGTGGGACGGCCATGCCTCCTAGCCCATTGGCCTGTTTCATAATTGTCCTATCACCCTCGCCGGAAAGACTGTTTTCGTTGACGTCGAAGTCATCGATGCCCCGCTAGACTACAACATTATATTGGGGCGAAGCTACACCTATGTTATGTCTGCTATCCCCTCTGCGGTTTTCCGCAAGATGTCTTTCCCTCATAATGGAAAGATAGTCACCATTGACCAGCTGACATATCATGAGCCCAAATCTCAGACCTCACCTGAGACGACCATCTCTTCTGTAGCCAACAAGTAAACCGTCGACTCCTTGACCAGTGTCTCCCCCGGCATCTAAAAAGCTTCCTCTTTGCTCGGAACCTTCCCTAGTCTTCCTCCTCCTATCTCTGACCCCAGCTCATCGAATGTTTGCATGATGCAATCGTCTCGGGTTGCTCTCAAGCAACCTGCATTGGCTAGTCTGCAACCGTGCCCTCCGCAACCTGCTCCTAGCCCTTCACCTGCAGTTGGTATTCATGAGCCCCTGTATCCTCCTGGCACGGTTCCTCCGGGCCTTAGCCATTTAGGAGCCATCCCACCTGGCCATTACCCCTCGGGACAGATACCGTTCTTAGCTCCCCCACCAGGAGTGTACATGGTACCGGTCATGGCCACCCTCTCTCTTCCTAACCTGACCCTGGGCATACCCGTCTAGTACATTGACCCTCCAGCTGCTACCCCACCCATTCACCCCAAACCCTACCTTGCTTTGACACCGGTTCAACCGGTCCCCCTCACTTCCTTCGGGCCCCCCGCACCTCCCCAGGACCCTACCCCTGTGGTGCCAGCCCCGGGAAAGAAAGGAAAAGCTCGTAAGGAGGCAACCCATCAAGACCAAGCCGCCCCGGAAACCCCTACCCCTCCGTGACTGCCAAAGCCCGCTATCTAATGCGCTTTGTGCGATATTATCGGTCACGCCACCCATATGTGTTCTGAATTGCCGCACCTCAAGATCCTGGTCAACGAGACATTTCACGACTCTGACATCCCCGAAGTCTACGTCACTATCCCAGACTCTATCCTGAAACTCAAAACCTTGCGCACAAACCACCCTTGTGATTTGTGCGATTTCCATGGCCATTACACCCACCTCTGTCCCCGCCTTGACGAGTATCTTTCCTCCTTGGACATGTACCGCCAATTCAAGGCTACGCACGACAAGATACCTTCTCACTTGTCTGCGAGTCCTACTTCGATAGGACCAGAGGATATTCCTACTCCCATTCACATTCCTCCTCCCACTATCGAACCAACGGAGCCTTCAACCACCATTTTGTACCTATCATCATCCTTGCGAGATAGTTCACCTAACCTTCAATCTGCAGATACTCTCGGTTCCTCCTCAGTCGACCTTGGATCTGTTGACATTGCGCATCTGAGCCCTTCTCCTCCAGATGACCCGTCACACATCACTACCTCCTCGGGTGACCCTTCTTCCTCCAGTCTTCCCATCTTCTAGTCCGATGAAGACATTATGGAAGCCATGACCAACCCTGACTTTCCATGGGACGATATGCACCATCATGCATACTTCCTCCCACAGTAGTCCCATGACCAATATGCTGTGGAAACCAAAGACTTCATTCCCAATGCAGTCGATTGGTTCAAAAATCCCATCCCTGCACCTGATGCTTTCGAAGAAGGAAACATGGCCAATATCTCTCCTACCATCAAAATTGACATTTCAGTCAAACCAGGAATCAAAGAATATATCACGTTGGGCGCCCAATGCACCCCGGAAGAAATCGAAGCTTACACCAAGATTTTCAAATAATTCCGCGATATTTTCGCCTGGTCCTATTTTGAAATGCCCAGACTCGATCCCGCCATTGTCGAACACCATATCGACACATGGCCTGATGCCAAACCGGTCCGTCAAAAGTTGAGACCCATTCATCCTTCCAGACGTGACGCTATCAAAGCCGAAATCGATAAGCTCAAGCAGGCTGGTTTCATTTACCCCATTGAATACACCACTTGGGTATCCAACCCAGTTCCTGTTCTCAAGAAACAAGGCACCATCCGTGTCTGCACGGACTTTCGCGACTTGAACCAAGCTTGTCCCAAAGACAACTTCCCCACACCATTCATTGACCAAATCATTGACGAGTGTGCGGGGCATGAGGTTCTATCCTTTATGGATGGTTTCTCTGGATACAACCAAATTGTTATCCGTCCTGCTGATCAACTAAAAACCGCGTTCATTAGTCCGTGGGCAACTTTTGCTTACCAAGTCATGCCTTTCGGCCTTAAAAATGTTGGCGCCACTTTTCAATGGGCCATGTCTTATTGTTTCCATGACTTAGCTCATATTATCCTTGCTTATTTAGACGACCTCACTGCACATTCTAAGCATCAGATGCAACACCTACACGATCTGTGTACCATTTTTCTCTGATGTCGCAAGTATAATATCCGCCTTAACACGTTGAAATCCATATTTTGCGTTCCCACCGGCCATCTCTTAGGCTTCATAGTGTCTAAGGATGGTATCACTCTTGACCCTTTGAAAGTTCAAGCCATTCATGAACTTCCCATTCCGTGTACCCTATGCCAGCTCCAAAGTCTCCAAGGCAAAGCTAATTTTCTTCGTCGGTTCGTCCCTGACTATGCCACCACCGCACATGGGTTCCTTAGACTCCTCCGATCTACTATCCCATTTGTTTGGGATTCCTATGCTCATGATTCTTTCGATGCCCTCAAGCAGGCTCTCACATCCGCTCCCTTGATCCGCCCTCCCGACTTTGATCGGGACTTCATCCTGTATATCTCCGCTTCCACCTATTCGGTCACTGGAGTCCTTATCCAGGAAGATGAAAATGGTATCGAGCACGTGATTTACTACGTCAGTAAGAACCTTGTAGGGCCTCATGTTTCCTACTCATATGACGAAAAATTAGCGCTGGCTGTCGTGTTCTCAGTCTAAAAACTTCGTCATTATATCCTCATGCGCTCCACCAAGGTTGTGACTAATTCCAACCCCATGGCTTTCCTATTGAGTCATCAGATCCTCACTGGGAAGTACGCCTGTTGGGTCGTTATTCTTCAGGAATTCGACCTCGAATTTGTCACACCAAAGAGTAAGAAAGGCTTAGCCCCCGCTGAGCTCATTTCTGAATTATCTACCAGATCGCAAGACCCTCCAGTTAATGAGGATTTTCCTGATGAACACTTATTTTCCATTACTTCTGACGACCCGTGGTATGGCGATATTCTTACTTACTTGCGAACCCAAAAGTTCGCCCTCCACCTTGATCGTGAGGCTCGCCGACGTATCCGACACCAGGCTCCCCGATACCTCCTTATCGGTGACGACCTCTATCGTCCCGGGATTGATACTATCCTTCGTCGTTGTCTCACACACGCTGAAGCTGAACAAGTCCTTAATGCCTGCCATAGCAGTGCTTGCGGTGGCCACCTCTCTGATCTTGCTACTACCCAGAAAGTCATGCGCGCTGGGTATTTTTGGCCTTCCCTCTTCAGTGATTGCATTGAGGCAGTCAAACATTATCCCAATTGCCAACATTTCGCCCCTAAGGCGCGAGCTCCCCCAGCTCCCCTCCATCCAGTCGTCTCCACTGGTCCCTTCTGTAAATGGGCTATCGAATTTATGGAGTGTCGCCCGCCATCCGCTGGTAACCACAAATATATCATCGTGGCGGTCGACTATTTCACAAAATGGGCCGAGGCCATGCCAACATTTAACAACATGGCAGCTACCGCAGCCCTCTTTTTCTTTAACCACGTTATCGCTCGATTCGAGGTTCCAAAACAACTAGTCTCTGACCATGGCAGACATTTTGAAGATGAGATATGGCGCAAGCTATCCTCACTGTTGGGTTTTGAGCACCAATATTCCTCCTCCTATTACCCCCAAGGTAATGGCCAAGTTGAAGTAGTAAACAAAATCCTCAAGACTATGCTTCAACGGATGGTGAATAAGCACAAACCAACTGGCATCTCATGCTCTTTCCTGCTTTATGGCCCTATCGGACTTCTGTTAAAACCACCACCGGGTTTACTCCTTTCCACCTCGTTTTTGGAGAGGAGGCAGTCTTACCGATCGAGTGTGAAATTCCTTCCCTGCATCTGGCCGTCGAACTTCTCCCTGACACCCAACCTCTCAAACAATGACTTATCATGCTTGAGCGCACTTCCGAAGACCACCGTGTTGCCTTGCAAACCATGGAAGCGGCCAAGAAATGCACCAAAGCTCAGTATGACCGAAAAGTCCAGCCTCACACTTTTCACGAAGGCAACCTTGTTCTAGTCTATGACCAGGCCCATGATGTCCTTGGTCATGGGAAGTTCGACTCATTATGGCTAGGCCCTTACATCATCAGTAAGGATCTCGGTAAGGGGGCATACCTCTTAGAGGATTTCGAAGGCAATCCCCTTCCTAATCCTCGCAATGCACTCTATCTTAAGAAATATTACCCTTAGCATTTCCCTTCTGAAATGAATGTTTTATTTTCTTTTAGATAGCGAGCATATTTTTTCGTTTTTGTGATTTTCTACTTCACCCGGACCCATTTTTTCTAAGGAGGGTCACTTCACCTCCCCTTTAAATCGAATCTCCTCACTTACGACACTCGTACATGGGACAGCACTTCGCCTCCATACTTGTCCACGTTCGTGTAGATTTTCGTCATGAGTTCCCACCTTGTACTCATGTTTTCATGGTCCCCCATTGGGCCTTTACTGTGTGGCAGCACCATCGAGTCGCCCTGGTTTAGAGCATCCAAGTTGAGTCATCATCGCATTTATGGAGTCTATCCCGAGTCCCTTTGTACCCCGCTATAGTCCTCCATCCTTCATTGCTTGGTCTCTCTCTTGTGTCACACATTATGGCCTTTAGTCCCACTGTCCCCTATCCCTGATGATATTGCATCAGTCGCTGCCATGCCATTCATGCCCTTTATGCTCTAACAAGGGAAGTCATCCATTCTCTACTTAGTCCCTTCCATTCCACCATCATCATTAGTGACAGTCTGTCTGTCGCTCTACTATTTTCTCTTGTGCCTTAGTTTAGTACCCCTCATTGCCTCACCTATGGCAGACCTCCTTCTGTCGACATTAGCTCATTCATTCCAGAAGCCAGGTCTAGAGGGTAGTGTACCTTGGTTCCATCTTCCACTCTTGTTCGGTGCCTCGGATCAGGCAAAGGGATCTCTCATTTCCCTTTGACTTGATTGTTTCTCCACTCCATCTCCTTTCAGCATGACCGAGATCCGTATACTTGATGGTTTAGCGATACAGCTGCAGCTCTTGATGATTCCCGTGTGTGTGTGAGATGTCTCAACCCTTATGAGGGGGTGGCCCTACAGGTAGCCCCCCACATGCCCGGATGACCTCCTCCTTGCAGCCTTCGATGCAGCTCCAGATATTTGATGGCCTTAGCCACTTGCAGCGCCTCTTTGATTTGCATGTATCCATCAGATTTTGTGAGCCCTTCCCCATTTACAGGGGCAATTTGGGTTGTATTTGTATCTCATGTACTCAGATATTATTGTATAAGTCCTGGCTGTTATCCCAGGCACAACATGTATGTGGGATTCCTCATTGTATTTTTATCTGGCTCATGATTATGCCGGCTGTACTTTATGGTTAAATTTCGGTCCCTTGTTTACTGGATGCACTATTCTTTTGTACTTTGTCTTGGCGGGCATAGGTATGCCTCCCCCGCCGCCTTTAGCACAGGTACCTTCTCATAAAAAGAGACTTGTTGCACCTACAAGTCTCGTCTCCTCAGGGTCTAGTTCTTCAGCACATTATTCTACCTTAAATTTCTCTCTATGACTTCCCTTTTGATGTCTGGTGATTGAGTTCTTACAATGTACTTCGATCATACGATTTGCTCCACAACACTCGCACGCTAGGGGGCAATCTGTTACACCATTTTTTGGTCATCTAACCTATTATCATTAGATGGACCCAAGTACACCATGTAAGACCAATTTTACCCTAAGTAAAATTGCCTTCACTATGTTAGATAACTTAATAAACCACATTTATTAGGTTGTTTATGGTCTAAACAGGAAACCCCAAAAGGAAATATTAAACAAACCTATATTTGTTTGATTTTCCTCATGGAATAATTAATTAAACCATAATTTAATTATTATTCCGAGTCATGTTTAACCCAAAACAAAGAAATTAATTAGATAAACCTTTATTTATCTTATTATTTTCTAGGAATAATTATTTAAATCTTATTTAGATAATATTCTTTGTTAAATATGACCAAATCACCCACAAATAATTAAATAAATCATTATTTATTTGATTATCTTCCAACCACTTCCTTAAAAAGATAAATAAATCATTTATTTATTTATTTTTGATAAATCAAGGGATTTGACCCAAGTCAAATACCTTCTCCCTCCAACAAATATAATAAAATATTCCATAAAAGGTGGATCTAGATTTGGTTAACATTATTTTAATCATGCACCAAGATCTAGAATGGCCCAATATTTTTTTATAAATAGGAGGGTTTTTCCTATCACTCTTCACCTTTTGTTGCCTATTAGATCACTCTAGATCTATACACTTGGTCACATTTTTCCATTATTTGCTGTGTGAGCTCCCTTTGAGCTCTATTCTTTGCATTGGGTTTTCTACACCAACAAGAGAGAGAAATATTAGATCTGAAGTGCTGAGGACTTCCAAGAACACATCCCACTGAGGAGAATTGGATATGCCTTCTTGTTTTCCTCCCAGGTGCCCAATTAATACAAAAATTCTTTCAAAAATTGTTCTTGTCTTGTCTATTGGTATATGGAGAAAACCCTTGTTTTTATTGCTTAATGTCTTTCCATGCATAGATCTGGTTTTTTGCAGCTCTTTTCTTGTTCAACTAACCGCAGATCTGAAGATATTGGCAGCGACTTTTGTTGTTAGGGCTATTAGTTATGCGTAGCTAAAGTGGTCCTTTTTCGTACACTTCGACAAAGGATTCATACTAACAGTTCCTTTCGCAGGTTTGGGTTCGTCCTTTTGACAGAGAGATGAGCATTACCGAGAATATGGATGAACATAAAAAACCAAAACACAGATAGCCAAAGCCTATGAAAGGGTGAATAAATAGCCTGACCCGAGGTTTTCCAGCCATTCGCGCTCCAACCAAAGCTATTTAATGGCGAGATAACTCGTTTGTGGCACGTACCCTCGATCTATCAGACCATGCTTATCATAAATGGTGGTATTGATGACCAGTCGCTCGTTTTTTGTGTTTGCGAGTGTCTTTTATTATTAAATTAGGGTGTGCAGACAATCATCCTTTGTGCCCATAGTCGTGTCCATGGAATGCCAGACCATGGATGACGCTCGTAGGTCATTTGTGTATCCTGAATGAGGGTTGATGCGAGGTACATCTACAAGTTGATCAGAAGAATTTTCAAGGCCTTTACTTCATTCGTGGGCGGGACGTCCTTGCGTAAGAAGGATGCATCATACATACTCATGTTATTTATTACTTGGGATGTTCGTCGATTCTCCTGGATAGACATGGTTGTAGACAGGTCCGTAATCCTACACGTGCTTAAGTCAGTGGTACCCTAGTAAGTCTGGTCGGGCAAGGGACGATCGCACCTTCAAGTGTTGCACGTCAGCAGGTATCCACGTAGGTCAACTAAACTTGGGGCCCTTCTGGCCATTATGGTTTCTATATGCAGGATCACCCTACTCCAATATTTCCCTTGAGTAAATAATACTGGTTCCTGCGTAGGTGCTTTGCATTGGGTTAGCGGTAGTGCTTCAGACCTATGTGCCGTGGGAACTTTAGGTTCCTCAGGCTGCTGATTATCACCTGCGTCCTCCTGGCCGAGCAAGGTTCTTTCTGTGGTAGTGATGCGATGGAAATTCCTGACAGTCTGAAGGCTACGAAGCGACGAAACCTCATGCAACCGACCTTGCCAATTCTCCACCTCCTCATTGGAGTCCGAAAAATATTCACTATCCTTTTCCCAACAGATAATTCCTTAATCCGTGAGGTTAACCTGATCTTCATCCTGCGAAGTTATCTTATAAATGTGATCTAATTCCTATTTTGCATAGGTTGGCTCTGTATACCGCATACCTTCCACTAGATCTAGGGGTAATATGACTCGCGTACCTTTGTTTTCAAACACCATGCTGCGTTTCTTGAGATTGATGACCCCCCCCATGTCTATTTCCAAGTCTAGCTCGAGGAGCATAGGGTAGGGGTCCGTGTCTTCAACTATTTCTATTACTTCAAAATCCGCTAGGACCCTGACCCCTGCAATGTCAACCATGACCTTTGGTAACCTTCCTAGAGGAATGATATTCTGTCGATTTTCCATTCGCAGCTAGATAGTGGACCATTCCAATTTAGGCTCTCCCATCCGTTTCCATGTCTTTTTTGGTAAGACATTGGCATCTGATCCAAGATCTAAGATAACCTAATCCATTTCATAGTCTCCGATCTGTGAAGTTAACCACATTCCTCTCCCGGTGCGTTTCTTATAGTTGTACAGTTTGTGTACATCCTTGGTCTCAGGGATCAAGGAAGGCTGAGCTACGCAGGTATTCAATAGTGCTAGGATATTTCCTACGGCCTGCGGATTCCTTAGCAACTTCAGATATGCCTTTAAAAAGGCCTCAGTTTCTTCGATCTGAGGCTGCACAAAGGTTGCCAATGGTGCTTGTTCATTGCAAGACACTCCTTTCTGAGAGGCAATCCCTTATTTGTTTCCTTGGGTGTTCAAACCACTACTTTTCATGACTTTTACACTTGTATCCATCTCCCATAGCTCATTTTTAACCCTCTGTACGTTCTACGTAGGGGTAGGTTGTTTTTCCTGCATCTTGGCTATAAAAATTGGGCAGTCTTCTACGTCATGGTCCAGCTACCTACAATATTTACATGACAGCCTAGTGGGATTAGGGAATTATCTGGAAAAGTGCCCTATTTCTCCATAGTTATAACATATTAGCTAACCTTGTCCTTGGCCTGCGCTTCCTCCCTCACCTCCTCTACCTCGGGCCGGTGATCCTCCAAAGTGCGCAGCAAGTCTTGGCGATGCAGGATCCGATTGCACCCGATATAAGTTCCCACGATCCATCATTAAGTCATATGTTCAACAGTTCTGCTCATCATGTCCCACTGATTGGCAGAATCGACACCATTGTTGCTTTAGTTCTAGGATGTACACACCCAGCTGAGGGTAATGGTTCGTATCATGTAGGCCTGCTACTTGACAATCATCACACCATAGCATAGATCCACTTGATCCTGGTCACAACAGGACAGGTTCCCTACTTACCCCTAGGCATATCGGACTAGGCCCTTCTACTTGCATATAATCGGTCAGCAGAGGGCACTGATCCTTCATATGGCCAAATGCTCGACAATGTATGCACCAAAGATCTACGCAGATGTCCTTTCCTTGTTCTTTTCACAGGTTCTGTATCTCCATATGCATAGCCCCAAGTTGTTCCTGAATTTTTTGTACCCCTACTGACGTATCCTCCCGAGGTGCAACTTCTAATTTCATAGCAACTTCCACAGCTTTCTCCTATGATTCAAAGGTCTGATGACTCATCGGTTTACGCAGGTGAGGTAACAGCATGGCGATAAACCACTCCATATGTTGTCTATCATCATACTCGAACCATCCTTCCCTAATTTTCTTCTTCAATCGCTGATCAGCATCCCATACTGACTCAGATGCACCTTGTTTGAAGTCCTTTACTTCCGCTACGAGCTGGGAATAAGATTTCAGCTTCTGAAATTGCTGCTTTAGAGAATCCTTGATATCTTGAATGGAGACGGTCCCATTCTGGGCAACGTATCACATATACCAATCCAGAGCTCTGTCTTCGAATGCTAAAGACAGCTGCACCCTCTTTATCATGTCACTTTCCACATTCTGCGCAGTCCAGAAAAGTCTGCCACAAACCAAAATCGGTCCATATCCTCATCTCCTACCCCCTTGAAGGTAGGTAGTTTCAAATGCGTAGCCATATCACTGCCTAGGGGGGGTGGTGGTACAGGAAAATTCTTAACTTTATGCGTTCGAGATGGTGATATAGCCGAGGGGTCATGCGCAGCAGGTTCTTGAAACGGATTGTAGGCAGATCTCCCTCTTTCAAGGTTGGTTCGATAGTATTTACCACTGCAGGTTGCACTCCCGTATAGATTCGAGGTCATTCAGTATGACTACATAGAATTCTCTTTTCGCACAATAATTTTTTGATCAGCAATGGTAATTTCCTCAGGAATTTTCCATGGAATCCTTTGAAAAATCATCGTTCAGCTTCAGATTATAATACAAACTAATCAATAGCAAATTTTGTCACAAATCCTCCCAGCACACTATCCACCCAGTGATCCACCATGCGTGTGATATTATTATCAGTTTTCTCAAGCTATTCGAGCAACTCCAGGGTCCACAAAGTGACCCGCTCGTCCTTCCAGCACTTCTAGAATTCCACCAGTCTGGCCAGCCACTCTTGGAGTTCAATTGAAAAAGTCACAAAGGATATTTCATAGCTTTTAGTAAGGATGTACATATTCTTCCACCTTTACGCCGTTAAATTTTCACTACGATTTTATTTTACTGTGAACTCCTGGATTAGCCTTTCGAACTAGTCCTCCATCTCTTTTCTTCCAGGCTTCCAGTATTCACTTGTCATTACCCGATTCCTCTCTCAGATTTGTCCCGGTCCAGAAAACGAAACCATTTGTTGGCTTTAGGGGTCCTGACCCAGGTTTGGTGTACAAGGTTTGCCAACAAACCCCTATACTACTGGCCCTTTTAGCAGTGACTTGCTTTCGCAGGTCACAGTATCACCCGAAGTAGTATGGGTGGGTGCTGGAACCAGGTTTCCGCACCCTGAGAAAGGAAGGGTAAGGCAAGCAGAGCTGCGTTCTATTCAGATTATCTTTTTTCTTCGCAGGTTTAATTATGTATCTAATTTCATCCACCTGCATTATATCTATAATTATATGCTTTCTATAACATCAACACAACATTATATAAATGGAGTGGAATAGATCTAGATCCAAGCATTCAGTACACAGATCTTTGCAACGAAAATACATAAAATACGTAACACAGCAATTATCAGCAATTCATACAACAGTACTCATAGATTCATATCTCTAATAATCCTTCGCATTCATTCATTCATCAATATTTCCTTACAATTCGCTTCCCAACCTGCGCATACATCAGCAGGGTTCGCACACAGCCAGCAGGAGTCTGTTCCCCAAAACCCAAACAGATAGCTAAACAACAGATCAAATCAATAGCTCTTCAATTCCTATCCTTTACAATTCGAAATGCATCTCTATTTATAACAATCTAGCCTCAACATTCCTATGGTTCACAACCCATGGTTTTCGGACACCTAGTTTACCCTTTGACCCATTACAATACGTTCGAGGCTTTGACCTGCCCCAAAACCCCTGCACTATGCTAAATATAATAAAAAATAATCAAAATTGACGAGTTTTGCAGCTTGTTAGGAGACCCCGTTCCAACACCTAATGAGGAATAAATATCAATAGAAACCTTCCCAAAGTAGGCAATCGAAGTCCCCCTGTGGGTAAGGGTGGGATTTCCGCTAGGAAACACCCTATGCTAAACACCACTGCAGACTTAGATAAACAGCATAAGCATGCATAGAAATCTCAAATGACAAATCTAGATCTAAATAGATCAGAAACAATAATACAAATATTTCCCTCTATTGTGCCTTCATCTTCATTATATATATTATTAGCCTTCCATATCCTAGGCCCACCTCATAACTGCGCTGCCTTGGTGGCCACTAGCCTCAGTGAAGACTGCGTTGTCTCTCCATGATCTCCATTATGTATGCATTTAATTACCACTCTCTCCATCATGTGTGTATTAGATGAACCACTTCCTCCACTATCTCATGATAAGTGCTTTATGATATTACTTTAAATGCACTATGATCTTAGTTTACCTCCTCCAAGATCCTCATGATTTTACATTTAAGATCCATGATCTCCACTCTTCCTTCATTTAAGAAGTTGCTCCACTAATCCATAATGAAAATATAGATCTAAAATATCCACAAACACATGTAAAAAGTGGATTTTATTCATCAATGGTTTTTCCTCAAGCAACTACAAAAGTGGATGCTACAGAAAACAACCTCCCTCCAAATGGCATCCTCATATGGAAGGCCTCCCTATCTGTCACAATGTGCCATGCATGTCCAGCTCCAAACCTGCCTCTCTAGAATGTCTAGAATGGCATCCAATTGAAAATTTAGATACCCATCCTCATCAATGAATCTCCAAGTGGAAACCATATGATGTCCAAATATCTCCTCTATACATGAGATACATGAAATGAAGTGGTTCCTTCCCAAAGTGGAAAGTCCCAATTCATGAACTGTCTCTCCAACCCATGATACATAGAGTATATTCCATCTATAAATGCTGTCATTTTTGAGGAGGTAAATCCCCTCTGTGGACAGAGGCAATCCCACTAGCCCTAGATTGGGTCTAGCAACGATTGAATCACGCAATGACATTGGTTCCTAGTTATAAGAAAGACAAAGATTGCGATAGGTAGCCTACCTTAAATCCCACGCTGTTGTTGTCAAGGAAGAAGTGGCGCTCCTTGTCCTCAGCTTGATAGATCATGATCCTTCCGTTAGACACGTTTGGATATCTGTACACATGCAGAGAAACAACGACATACAACATAATATTCAAAGCATATAACTATATATCAGTCAAAGAAGATATAATTCATTGCATTACATAAAAGAGTAGACACGCGAATGAAACCAAAATTAGAGTCGCTTATATTATAGATGACAAAAAGGGAGATTACAAAAAAGTGCTCCGATGATATGATCTTCCTTCAGCGGGGCTTGCAGTGGAGCACGTCTCAAAGCCTATCGGAGATTTGGACAAAGCTGTCTCCCTTACGGGGTTCTCCTTGGCTATAGTTTCCTTCTCAATGTTCAGCTTCCAAGTGTTCAGCTAGCTTGTTAATGGATGAGGGCAGGTTTTTATAGATGGAGGAAGGGAAGCTGGGATCCCTATAATCATGGGATAGGTCCTATTTCTTAGGAAGGTCCATAAGAGGTGTAAAACCATTTCCTATACATGGAGATCCGGAGCCAAACCACTCAACTTATTTATATGATTCATTCCGGAGTTTGTTAGAATCAAACTTCTACCATTTATTTTCCTTTATAGGCTTGGCGCGAGTGAAACACAGGGATAGAGTGCCAACTGGCGTGCCCTCTAGTGTGTATTTCCCCCATTGGCGTGAGGGATGAACTGGCTAGTCCCACCAAGGAAAAAACATCTGTTTTTAGGGTTTTTCAGAGGAAATTTTCTTCAGGAGAATGTTTTTCCTTATGCAGGAGGATGCCATGAAGGTTTTTTCAAGACATTTTAATGTTCAGAGGTCACGGGAATAGTCCTCCAATGTACAGGGCGAGGGATTGCAGGGGTGGTGAAAAAATGTTGTGTAGCAGATGCCCCCTAAAGAATGAGGTCCGAGAGAGAGGGAGGGGTGAAATGCTTTATGAGAACACATCCAACTAAAAACACTGTCGTTGGAAGACCTAAAAATACAAATAAAATTGATATCTCAGATACATGATATGTGGTATGGGCGCAACCATCCATAATAGAGTGTACAATAACCAGGATCCAAGGTATGGACGTAGCCATCCAGCGAAGAAGGATCAACAAGTAGACTTAGGTATGGTCACAGCCATACAATCAAATGATTCATGTAATCAGTCATGATAATCCACAAATAATCCGCAGCTTGTATGTTTATCAGACAAAATATAGGGTCTTGCACTCCATCTCAACCCGAACAGTGTACAAGTTCGAGCATGCGAATATGTGAGCTGAAGTCGAACATGCAAGAACATCGTCTAATTACCAGCCAATAATGAAGACTGTTAACAAATGTGAGAGAAACCACCAATAATGACGATGGATCTCAAGGTACAAGAGGTACAATCCACGAAATGTGAATAGTGATCTGGTGTCGAACACCCGCAGAATCATCCGATCGAAGGCCAATAATGAAAACCTTGCGTCGAATGTGAAGAACCTTCCATTGAGGCATGCAGGCTCCAAGGTACCTGAAGGGAGTCTCTAGATCAGCTTCTTGGATAGTGAGCTGAAGTTGACAGGAAGTTACCTTGATTGAAGGTGGGCCATAGTGTTTCCCACATCATCGACATGAGACAGAGGAACATGATGTTTGTGAATCAGGATCAAGGAGAATCAGAGGGAGGTTGAAAAATATACAGGCCAACTTCTCTTTAACATATCGGTGGCATGACATTGGATTTGGCAGTATTTGACATTAAGGGATCTGAGTTCATGGTGACATGGCAGAGAGTAGATGAGCGGTCAAAAGACATTACCCAAACCCATGGAGACAAGCAGATAACGAGATGAGATGTCCCCAACCTAACACAAATGCAGACAAGTGCCATGTTCAAGAGCAACATGCTACCGACACAACTATGATACTGGTTCCATTTTCCCCCACCATTGTTGGTGAGTACCCCAATTATTTTTGAAAACAAGCTTGAAGGGGATAGCATATGTTTACGATATAAGTTTTTCATTCAGACAAATCCAACCTAGTACATTTAACGAGCCCTAGGAAGGAGGAACTCGAATAACGTCATTACGACGGAGTCTGATGTCATCAGTTTTTAATGAGTCTGACAAAGGAAGAACTCGGTGTATTTTCATGTTTAGAGAGTTTGAAAAGACAGCAGAAAAGAAAACTACAGTAGTCCCTTTTCGTAGATATTCCCTCAGTTCCGAAAAGGTAGAAAATTGTGTCTGAGAGAACCTCCTAGTCGCGATAGGATAGGGTATTCCTTTTTTGTAAATAATCTATCCCAGCCCAAAAAAGGAGTAAACATATACTGGTTAGATTTCATTTCGCAGCCAATTTAATGAGCTCAAAACGACAAGCAACTCGGTAATCTTTTCATGTTTAGAGAGTCAGAAAAGAGCTGAAATATGACTCCAGTAGTGACTTTTTCATGTTTTTACCGAGTCCGAAAAAGTATAAAATACAACTCGTGTCATTGTCCTAGTCACGTGAAAACCTGTTGCTGCACAAAAATCAAGTGTAAAACCCATTTTTCGACAAAACATAGTGAAATATTGGAAAAAAAAGTCTCAAAACCTAAATTTGATTTCGAAAAGTTATAAATATGACCAATAGTAAAACGTATTTACTTTTTACCTTTTTACCTCTGTGTAGAGTGATAGTGAGCCATTTCCTTTGCGATCTTGTAGTGACGATTGTGGACGATCTAGTGCACTATTCCAGATTCTGTCTTTTCCAGGTAAGAGCCACTTCCATTAGCCATTTTTTAAGCCAGATTTCATAGCTTTCCATTTTCATTTGGCATCCATGAGGGAAGGATTTTCAAAACTAGGGCTTCCGCGGTTGGCGCGGGTATTAGGCATGGACCCTCACCAATCGCCCTCTTTTTGCAAAGGGGTCGTGCCAGGTGGTGCGAATGTCATCAAAACAGCCGCGCCAATTGCGCAACCCAATATTCTGCTCAAATTTAACAAAAATTGAGCCAATCAATTGTTATTTTAAATGCCCAAGGGATCTTACAATGTGTTTATGACCAATTTGATGCAGGTATAAAGTGAAATGGTGATTGAATGGAAGGAAAGATAGCATAGTGAGGAAGACAAAATGGCAATGGAGAATGAGTAGTTTATGAATGCTCTCTGAAACTATGGTTTGAAAAAATTATTCTTAACGCCATGTCTCCGGGCTCAGCCTGAACTATTGAAATACTTGATTAGTATCTAGGATGAGGACGAGGAGAAGTTTAAACTCCGAGATTAAGTACTTGAGCTTGAAGTATCAGATGTGTATTTTATCACTAGATTGTCCTGCAGAGGTCCAGTTCCTATTATGACAGGCATTAGGCCTTCTGGAAAAAAATGTCGATGGTCATGGAGAGGGTGTGCCTGGGGGCACAAATGGGATCAGGTAGTGGAAAATTTGACATTCATATTGTTCCCAATATAGCACTAAGAATGGTGCTACATACCATTATGTAGGCTGCGGGGTTGTAGGCACCGCACGAGGCTACCAAAACACAGCTCCTCCTAGCGTCAGAGTGCATGAACCAAACAATATTTTATTGGGCCATAGCCGTAACTATGAACATCAAACAACAATTGACCAAATGAAAAAATTCCAAACTGAAGCATTTTGGGTACGGGTCAATCTTGGTATTGTTCTTCCTAGAATGGTTGCCTATCTTCCAGGGCCAGGGGGGCGATAGTCCCAGATCCACCATTGAGAGAACCATGGATGGCTCGATGGGAAGAATTGATTCCCAGGGCAGGGGGCGGCCAGCAGATTTCATGGCGGCCCAAGTTCTTTGGATGGCTCCGATGACAACTGATCTTCTTAGAGGACTGGCCCTATGCGAGCACTGATTTCATTGGAGACCTAGACCTTCCGCTCCCAGAAGGGGAGGACTGGGATGAGGAGCTAGGTAAGAGTTTTTTGATTTTCAGAGTTTTTATAAAAAAAAAAATTGGTATACATGCATGTTCTAATAGTTGATCCTATATGTATGCAGATGTTGGCCCAGAGAGGCCTATTGGGATGTCACCAATAGGGAGGAGGACTCTGCTCGCTTATGACCCTCAAGGTGAGGGGGGCGAGGGGGATGCACTAGTACAGAACCTCGAGGGGATTGTTCGTGGGGTTCCGGACTATGCTCGCCTAGATGATGTCCCTATGGCTTACCAGAGGCACATCGTAGGGGTGCCGAGTTGCCTCCATCTCTTACTGAGGCGGTTGGTGCGGGCAGTGACATGCTACCATGAGCACCATACTGATTAGTTGCCTAGGATTTTATTTGCATATTTTTGAGAGACATGTCATCTCCGGATGTAATTAAAACAAACATGTATATTTTTGGATTTTATATGATGCACATGTTGCAAAAATTCAACATATATATATACATCTATGCCTACATGGATCTTGCTTACATATGATGATGTTTTTTATAAATTGCGTAAATTTATAGCTAATACCATGTTGTCTACTGCATCTGTTAGTGTATTCATTCATCTTGGTATATGCTGATATGTGATGTAATCAAAATTTATTTCCAGTAAACGAATATGTAGATACAATCTTAAAATACATGGGTTTCTAACTAAATAATGACCATTGAGCTGTAAAACCACAAGCTGTGAGTATAGATATACAAGCAATGTGCAAATACCAAGGTTGATAGCCTCGTTTAATAATTCCAAAATTGAACTATATTTCACGACATTATTTGTAGCAGGACCTATACAAACACCTTGTAAATTAACTAACTCACCAGCAGGATTGTAAATTACCCAGGCTGCCGAAGACATGTTCTTGGTACTACGGGAGGCACCATCCGCAAAACTGATATAAGGAGTAATAGACATTTGCAAAATCAAGAAGACCTAATGAGCAGAAAATGCTTACAAAGCACACTACACCACACATGCACAAAAATGAAAAAATAACCTATACATATACTACGCAAGAATGATTCAAGCATAATATTTCTTTAGGTACAACCCATTCATGGGCTGAGCCGAAGGAAGACCTTCATAATCGATCAGCTCATAAACCCTGTTCTTCAATACGCGTTTAACGATATAGAGCCCATGCCACATAGGTTGGAATTTTCCTGCCCCAAGCTTGTCATGAGCTTGATCATACAAGAGGATGAAGTCCACTTTGATAAAAGAGCGTGGAGAAACCATTTGATCGAAATGAGCTTTAACTCACTTTTTCTATGCCTCAATGACTAGGGTAGCCAAGCGACGAGTTTTTTCCAACCTCTCGAGATATAGGAGACATTCTTCCTCCGGGGAATTATCGGGCAATAATTCCACAGCCAATTTTAGTGAATGGATCTCAAATTCAACCAGAAGATTAGCTTCCAGACCATACACTAACTGGAAAGGTGTGAATCCAGCCACACTCTTCACTGACGTTCGATAGGTCCAAAGAGCTGAAAACAATTGGAGATGCCAATTTGATTTGTGTATATCAATTGTTCGTTGAAGAATCATGACAAGAACTTTGTTCCCGGCTTCAACCTAGCCATTTTCCTGAGGGTAGTATGGCGTTGAGCTATTGTGATGCAAGCCCAACCTAGATGTCAGCTCTGCCATTATGTAGTCCCAAAAATGAGAGCCATGATCAGTGACAATGGCTTGAGGAATGCCGAAATGAGTGATCACGTGGTTGAAAATGAACTGTGCAGCTGTCTTACCTTCTGCGGCCAATGTAGGCATCGCTTCAGTCTACTTGGTGAAATAATCTATGGCAATGATGATATAAGCATGCCCCCAGACTGAGTGAGGGTTACATGTCATAAAATCAATGCCCCATTTGGCAAAGGGGCCCACGGTAATGAAAGGATGAAATGGGAGAGGCAACACACACATCTTGCATTGGAAGATCTGGCACGCATGACACTTCTGTAGTGCAACAATACAGTCTTTAAATATAGACGGCCAGAAATAGCCCACACGAAGGATCTTCTGTGCGGTACCATAACCAGACATGTGACCACCATAGGCACCACTGTGACAGTCATTCAAAACTTTCTCAGCCTCTTCTACGGTCAAACATCGGCGGAGTACAGAATCAACTCCGACCCGATGTAGGGTATCTCCGACAATGTGATAGGGTTTCGACTGGTGTCAAACACGGCGTCAAGCATCCTTTGTTAACTCAGACCGGAAGGTAGACGTCTGGAGGTACATGATAATATCACCGTGCCATGGATCAAGAGTGTTGATTAAGAAGAGAGTTTCATCTGGGATATGATCCTTGGATTGAGACGGAACAGAGTCGGTAGGGAGAGAGAAAATGAGATCAACAAAAACCAGTGACTTCTTCAATTTGGTAGTAGTGAACTCCAAATCGAACTCTTGAAGGATCACAATCCATTTTGAGTACTTGCCCCCCAGTAATTGTCAAGAAAAAATGTAAGTCATGGGGTTGCAGTCATAAATCACGGTTACCATGCGCAACAGGATGTAATGGTGAAATCGTTGAACGGCTTGGACCGCAGCCAACACCAACTTCTCGATGTGGGCATAACATGTTTCAGTGTCGAGGAGATTTTGAGACAGATAATAAACCACATGTTTGTTACTGTCATCATCATCCTTTACCAGCACCATGG